>PVHP010006364.1:0-60882 GCA_004024765.1 Zapus hudsonius | reverse complement strand
ATATATATATATATATTTCACATTAGAAATATTTCAAGGTTATCATTCTATCACATAGAAGCACTGAAGTTGCAGTGAAAAATGTTCGCTTGCTTGTAGAAAATGGACTCAGCTCATCAGTCTCATGGGAATTCTTGCCTTCTCAGTTTTAATAACATATTGTCAGCATATTGCCAAGGAAATGACACGCACATAACATGAGTGACATGAACCATTAGTGAATTTCAAAATGTTGATGTAAATGGTAAGGCACAAAGCAGTATCTTTCATATGCTAGTTATTTGACGATATGAACAAGCTAATTAAGAATGACTAGAATAATAATATTTCCAGAGACCTTAGTAGAAATATGCAATTTAGCCTGTATCAAATAAATGGAAATTAGATTCATTATTTCAACTCATTAATGAGGACTAAGATAGTTAATATATAATTATTTGATAATTTAAACACAAAAATATTTTTGCTCAATATTACAAATTAGCTCAAGATAAATTGGTAAGATAAATAAAAGGATAAACTGGACCAGCGTTTTGGGGATTTATTGGAATCATCAAATGAACAATAAAAATAATTGATTTTTGATAATGTGAATTAAATATTACCTATAACTTATTAATATGAATTTGGTTGGATTCTTAAGGTATATATGTAAATTTTTTGAAATCAACATAACCATAGTAAGTCCATATTTGTGTATTTGTCCATTTGTTGCCTCAAGGACTTTTTTTTCATTTTTCTTTCTACATATGGACACAAAACAGACAATATCATGAAGAAAATGTATCTTAGCCACAATGTTGTATGGGATGTAAATGGCAGGGAATATTCTTTGTTCTTCTTCTTTAACACTGTGATCACCAATAAGAGACTTATTATATGTACCATATTTTCCTCTATCATGGTAAATTCCTTTACCAAACAAGATTGCCAGCAACTCTAAGAATGCATTTGACAGTCCCATGTCCTAAAGTTAAACACGATACCACTTGGTGTTTTATAGTATCTTTTTGTGTCTTCAGATGGAGAAGAAAACTCTGTTTTTCTTCTTAAAAATAATTTCTTAGCAAATGAGAAAATCTGGTGTTTATAACAAAAGGGGATAGATAACACAGAGCAGAAAGAATATCTGCCATAAATAATTCTGATTCAGCTGCATATAAAACTTGAATAATATCTTTGTGCTATAGAAGACAAGGGATTCTGATCCCAAAACATAAAATGTCTTCCTACAAATCATTTAGGAAAAGACCCATTAAAGAACAAAAAATGAACAATTATCACTGTACACTCAAAAAGAAAACATATCTCCTGACGAATATAAAAACATGTGAACTTCACTAGTTATCAGAACAGTGCAAATTATAAAAAGGAGGAATAAAACTTCATATGTCAAGGGACAATCTGCTCACATAACTCACCACTAAATACAGTAAGGCTATATAATACTGCACCAGTAATATTAACTTGATATTAAGAGGGAACTAAGTGTTTTCTTATGCATTCATGGTTGAGTAAATTTAGGATATTAATTTGTAGAGAAACTTGGCATAAAATATGAAATAAAAAATTCAAAACACTCCGAAATCTGAATGTATTAAGTAGAAATAGAAAATCCAATCCAGTGAGATTTTTCTCATGCATAAATTATTTTTAATGTGACATTACGTTCAGCATTCATGAAAAGGATATGTATGAAATATAGTCTTGTGTCTTTCCTTAAGATATCTCATGATATATATGCAATTCTCAATATCTGGAAAAATATGAATTCTAAAGGCATCCATATCACATTGAATTAATTTAAGCAATATTCAATAATTAGCCCATCAATTTAAAATGTTTCATTTGTACTCATTTGTATGCACATACATAGAAAAAAATGTAAGGTGTGTCTCAAAGAGACCTAAATAACTAAGATCTTGAGTATCCATTACCATGAGAAGTAATATTTCTATTGTACCATATGCACTTAAGTATTTATAAAAATGGATTGAGTGTCTAGATTCAGCTTAAAAGAATCTAGAGAATCAGAGTGGGAAGTCTGTGGCACTATAATTCCAATGGCATTAATATGGAACATAACCCTCACAGGCTAAGATACTGCCACTGTGCAGAGCTAAAATCATTGAGTCTGTATAAAATATATGCAGGAACAATGATAATACATCTCTTGTGAATGCCATATATAAGTGATAATCGATTAATACATTCATGGTTATAAGCAGCTTACTGTTCCTGAAGGAAGCCGTAAGAAAGCCTCACATAGAAAATAGACTACAACAGGAGACATTAAGTCCTTCTCAATGTGATGCTGGAAATTAGACATCTAAAATCATATTGCTTTTAGGGTCACACACCCTCTGATGACTTTAGACAGTGACCTTTTCCATTTTCTTTCAAGTTCTGGTCATTCATTATCCAAATCAAGCCACTCTATGGAATGAAGTAAGCTATAACTAAACATCATTCCAAAAATACTAAATCATGGTTGTACCAGGTAGCTCATGAAGCAGAGCTATCTCATTTTTCCCCTTCCCTCTCTACAATGTTTATTCTGACTGATTTATAGAATTCATAAAATGTACAAAATGTACAAAATAGACTCGGATACTGTATTTTGACAAATATGCGCGTCATTTGTTGTTGAATCCTGACATGCTTTTGACTTTTAAAATAAATAAAGAAAAAGCTGTGTGTGGTAGGACATGCCTTTAATCACAGCACTCAGGAGGCAGAGGTAGGAATATCAATGTGAGTTCAAGGCCACTCTGTGACGACATACTGGATTCCAGGTGAGCTTGGGCTAGGGCAAGACTTTAACTTGATAAAAATAAAGAAAATATATATTTGAAAATGATATTGCTTTACAGAATTTTAGAACTTATCAATATTAGGACATAGTCATGTGTACCATAGCCCAAGTGCATAGTGATAGAAGCCATTTGAGTTTCTGTAAATATATTGTGCAATTATTGTGCAACAAAATTTCTTATATCACATTTTTTTTCAGAATGCATTACCATCATCAACAAATGAATACATTTCAATTATCAGGCTAGCCAGGCAATATGATACCATGAAAATCTGTTACTATTCTTATTCCATAAACAAAACATTGGGAAAAAAACAACCTTGTCTGGACTAAGGGTAGAAATGTCTATGATAGTTTAATATTGATCAGTAAGATGATTCTTTAATGCAGGAGCTTCATTCATTTTAGTACTTGTGTTTGTGTGTGCACACATATGATTGTGTTTATGTTGCATGTGTGTTTGTGTGTGTGTTTAAGCAACAGACTAGTCTTGGGTAACAGTCTTGAAGAATATCATCTACCTTCTTGTGAGACAGGGTTTCTTCTTGGCTTGGAGCATGCCAAATAACCATCACAGGCTGGCTGGCCAGTGAAGCTCAGCCATCAGGCTATCTCTGCCTTCCTAGTTTGGGGGTGGCAAGCTCATGACACCTTACCCTGCATTTTTACGTGGTTTGGGGAATCAAGCTTAGGCCCTTCTTTTTGTGAGGCTTACTTTACCCACTGAACAATCTCCAAGATCCAGACTTTTATCCATGTCTTTATTTACTTGCTTTTTATTGGAAAGTCACATGAGGATCTGCATCTAAATCTCTCCTAAAAACCTAAGCTAATGTCCCATTACATTTTTAAAGGTAACCTTCCAATGACATGAGAAATGACTATCCAAGCTAAGGGTAGGGATCTACTTCCTCCTTTGGGCTCAAAAAAAAAAAAAAGATTTTGCTTTATCTTAATACATTCTATTTAATTTCATGGTTGTTAGCATGATATTCCGTTTCCAGTCAAGTTGAATGGATTATTAGTTCACAATATAAATATCCATCTTCATATTCCTCAGAGTAAATGAAAAATAATTTACACAGAGGAGGGAATGGAATATTTGTGGAATTATTATATATAATGAGTAGATATAGTAGAGCTGCCCAGATGTAGGAACCTGTCCTGCATTCTATTTACCCACATGAAGAATAGGATGCCTCTTTCTTAAACAGAGACCTTAATAAACTGTATATTATTTTAAAAATCACTGATACCTTCTGTAAAACTGTTGAAAGGATGTCTTTAGGTCATATTTACATTTTAATTATTAATTTGCCTCTTCAAATATTATCTCCATGAGGTTTAGATTAAATAAATTTAAAGGTATTTTAATCCCCTTGTGTATGATCATTTAATGCATTCACCAGACTTATTGCACATTGAAGACATGTTTTATAGATACTTCACTTTCAGCATCATCTGAATATCAACTACCCTGCATTCTGTTCTTTATCATTCTTCTATTCTATATTTTGTAGTGATAATTAGAGAAAGTCAACAAAATCAATTTTCATCTATGAATAGAAGAACATTGCAATCGGAAGCTGTGGAAATGTTAAGAAAAGTTGGCACACAAGTCCATTAACAAAACATGCTGCACTTACATAAGGTGCTTAGATATAAGCATCTTGGAGACTTAAGCCAAGAAGGGAGTCAGATCCATGGTGGATGGGCCATTGTTGGGGAAGTGGATACATTGCAATCATCTGATCTGAATTGTATCAGTCTTAAAGAAAGCTATCAATAAACATGTGTGACAAACTATGTTCTTATATGTACAAGATGTTTAATGTAGAATGTGGTTGAATTTCTTGCAGGTATTTTATCTATTCCTTGAAATAGTATTTATGTCAGACAAGAAGGCTTGAATTCTCCTTACTTATTTCCATGTTAACTTTGTTGGGCCTGACAAATGTAAGTTCATCTTGAATTCAGAAACTTGTGCAGCAGGCAAGATAATTCTAGATTCTTCCAATTACCCAGAAGTAGAGGCTTTGATTGTATTCAGGATGATAGTGGGTGGATACAGAGATAAGTTTTGTTGACAGGATGGAAATTAATATACACATACTATAAAATAATATATCTCATATAGACATAGATACTAGTAGAGATATAGATAGATAGACTTTAAAGACTCTGAAGCAAATAAAATAATATTAAATTTAAAAGCTGAATATAAGAACCTAAAACCTATTGAAAAGGTTATTAGTTCCTTTATACTCATTTCATTGTTACACTTGATCACGTGGAAGATATTTTTACCTTTCAAGGACATAGCAAGATTTTTTCCCCATATTCGAAATGGCTACACTTAAGCAAATAGAATACTTATCATTGGCAGATGGTAAACAGATTTTTCACACATGATCTGATAGCATTGAGAAAACCTTTTCTCTCTCATCTAAATAAAACCAGGGAGGTAATTTACACTTAGTCCTATTTGAAATTGCAGAAGCGTTTTCTTAATGACTATTTCTATCTGAAGATGTGATTTTCCTAGAATGGAATAGGAAGCTATAGCCAACTATTTATTGCATCCATTTACCTTCAAGCACATGCCTAAGACCACAGATTTTCAGAGTATTTATTTGAATATCCTTCTCTGTCAGGAGTAAATAGTAGAGAAAAATGTCTCATTTTCTTTTTTTCCCTGCTCTCCAATTGTTCATTAGTAGTTTACACTTTATGTATTCTTCTTTGTGTCCATAAAGAGATAAAGCATGCCTGCTTTCATTTGAGAGCAATTAGATTTTTGTTTGACTTTGCTAAAAGCATTTTACTTCTAAAACTTTTTGATAAATTTAGAACTACAAAACCTATTCCATCTAAGAGCTTTTTAAGAAAAATGACTTATGTACCTAACTGAGCAGGAAATGTAGAGGTGTAGTTCAATTATTATGTAGACAGATGCATTTGCAATCAATAAATGAATTCAATTCCCTGTAACTAACACAGTCCATAGGTCAACACAAAGTGTAATGGAAATAAATAATTGGCTATATTTTTACTTTTTAAATAAGTTTTAATCATTTGAAAATTTTCACTGCTTCTATGCCAATTATATTGTTTTAATTTTTAAAAAAGTATATAGCCTTGTTGATGAAAAATCATGAAGTCAAGTTCCATGAAACTTATGGTAGCATGGAATTTCTCTATATGTACCAAGAACCTGTCTAGACAAATTTTAGTAATTTTCTTCTTTTAAGATTTGTGTATAACTAAAAATAGGACAAATTATATAAAATATTATATAGCCAGTATTTTTAAATTAATCAAATTATGAGATACCTATATTTTAAAAAGCAGATGAATTTCCCAGACAGTTTATGAAATGAGTGGGTGTTTCTATACTTCTTCATAGACACAAGATAATTAATGATGGGTTTTCTTTTTATTTGCATGTGCGTATGGTTTATGCAGTGCGGTGTCTATGTGGTTGAATGCACAAGTGTGTGCAGATTCACACACCAGGTGCTCACACATACAAAGGGAAGAGGGAAAATGTCTGCTGTCCCTATTTATTCTTCCAAAGGTTGTTTCCTTGAGACAGAATCTTTCAATGAAACAGGGATGCCAATTTTAGTCAGATTTTCTGACCACTGAGTCTGAACAAACAGGATTGCGATTAAGGGTCTACCTGCCCTTACAAAGCCTTTTAAGTGGGAACTGGAGAGAAAACTCAGGCACTTATGCCTGGGTGGCAAGAACTTTTCTCCACAAAGCCAGCATTCCTGTCTCACAGAAATATTTTATTACAGTTGTTATTTAACATTTTTTTATATATTTATGTTTATGAGAGAGAGAGAGAGACAGAGAGAGAGAGAGAGAGATCAGGAGTATGCCAGTGCCTCTTTCCACTGCAAATTAACTCCAATGCATGCACCACTTTGGCATCTGAGTTTATGTGGGAACTGGGGAATTGAACCCCGGCCAGTAGGTTTTGCAAGCAATTGCACCTTTAATTGCTGAGCTATAACCCAGCCCTGTTTCATTATGCTAAATAAGATCCCATTTGAACAGAAAACAATGAAACCTTCTTAAGTAGATTATTTGGTAAATGTCAGTACTTGCAGAGTTCATGGGGCAGGAAGTGAGGCTAGACTCTAGGAATACTGAATAGTCTCTGGAACTTGATGCTGGTTTTCTGACAAAAGCCTGTAAAATTGTATATTTCAAGCAACTACATGTAATTGAATAATGGTAAAAATTGAATGAACTTGAAACAAACTTTTTTAGAAAAACTTGCACAAAAATAGCATAACTCAGCTGACCCCACAAATGCAGTTTTGCAAAAACCAGGGCAAGAAAGCTATGCCCAGCACCCTGGACTCTGAAATCTCATGAGATTATCAGTATGTTTAACCTCAGATGTTAAGTTTGTGCTGTAATAACTCTTTATGAATCAATAGAAGACCAGTGCACATATAGATGATAATCATCATTATTAAAATATATTCTTATGATACAAATAACTATGCCCATCCAACTTAGTATATTAAAGCTTCCTCAGTAGTGTGATAATATCTCAAAGCATTCAAACCACTTTAACAAAATATCATAAATATGACAGAAATTTATTACTTGCATTTTGCTGACTGGTAAGTTCAAGATATGTATTAGAACCATTAAAATCTTGCACAGCATGGCTTTCTGTTTCATAGGTATTCAGCTTCTGGCTTTGTATTCGCATAGAGGATGGGAGAAAGAGAACTCGCTGGGATTTTATTGATAAAGGTGCTAATGTCATTGATGAATATTCTACCCACAAGATCCAATCATCCCCCCAAATTCCATATCTTCATGCCATCACATTTGGGATTCACTCTCAATATATGAATTCAGTACAGACACAAGCAGACCTTTTCTGCAATAAGAGCAGATTTCTGCCCTTATCATGGAGGCACAAAGTTCCTTTCCTGTTCTTCAAGTTGAGGACACAGAAAAAGCATTTCATAAGAAACATAAAGTAAGCTTTCTCTACCCACTGAATATGCCAGTGTATTGATCTTGGGCTTTCAAGGCTTCAAAACTATACACAACAGTGACCATTGTTTAAAAAGATGCCTAATTTAATATACACACATACATATATATGTGACAATAATACTTGATAGTTATTATTGTTTACAAGATTAAAATATATACAATGTATCAGAATACTTTAATATGTTGTACACCAATCAATACATTCTTCAGTTTAAAATGTATATTTTATTAATTTGGTTTTTGTCTATATTAAAAGTCAATAAAATCCCTTTCCCCCACCTGGGATTATAAAGTTTACATGTCACACATACACATACACACAGACTAACACTTGTACACTCACACACCTACAAATTGAATTGAAATATTCTGCACTGATTTGTTTCACATGTCCCCCTTAAACTTTACGTGGTCAACATGCTTGATTCTCAGCTGATGGCAGTTTTGGATTTGGAACCTCGCTGGAGCTGTGTTGTTGGGGGCGGGCTTATGGGGGTTATAGGCAGCTTCCCCTTGCTAGTGTTTGGCACACCTTCCTGCCCCTCTTTGCAAAGCTATGGCGTAGGTGATGTCTACTCCTCTGCTCATGCCATCATTTTCCCTGCCGTCATGGAGCTTCTCCTTGAATCCATAGCCAAAGTAAACCCATTCTTCCACAAGCAACTTTTGGTTGGGATCTTTCTGTTCAGCAATGAGAAAACTGACTACATATATATTAAACATATTATTTGAACCTAATTATATGCCTGCAAGTTCTTTTTAATATTTTTAATTCTTTAAATGTATTGTCATATAGATGAGCTTGGTAAAATACTGACTTTTATTAGTTAACATAGAAATAGATTTAACATGTCTATAATAATTTTAGGTCATGAAGTTATCTGTCTATAATATCATCAGTTCAAAAGGATCTTTAATGAAGCTTAGCATGAAAATAAAATGCTGTAATAATGGAAGCCAAAGGTGTGAAACAAATTCAGTATGAGGGATTCAAAGGTGGGAGATTCAGAATTTGCTTTTAGCAGTAGTCCACATACAACCCAACCCACACTTTCAATGATAGAAAATATATCTAACTGAAAAACGCTGATACTGCAGACTTCATGAAACAGAGTCCATTTTCAAAGTAGAAACAAGTCTATATGAGTAAGAAAAAAATTTTTATAACTTACAAAGAAAACACCATTTCAGACTTGCAATATAGACAAGAAACCTACATAAAAGATATATGTTTTCTAGAACAGAAGACTATATTGATTTTCATATGACATATTGAGTTCTTCAGATATATTTCATTGATTCTAGTCTGGTGAAGATCAATAAATTTTGAATGTATTCATTTCAGAAACAAATTCTGAAGTGAACTGGGATTGCCTATCAAAAGAGCATGGGTTTTATGTCAAAGAAGTTTATTTTATGAAGAAATATCTAGTAAACCTTTCAGCTTCTATATATGTAAAGATATATTAAAATACAATTTGTGAATACTGATTTTAACTGAATTTTGACATATAGTGCATGATGAAGTTTGTGATATACTTGAACTCAGTTAACTGGCAATTAAGCATTTTTCTTATCAAATTTTTATGAAACTATTTTAAGGAGGATAAAACAGTAGGAAAGTATAAAAATAATCCTAGAATTTATTTTTGTTAAAGATTCTCTAAGGTAGTGTCTATGTTTAACACACAGAGCAGTCAGCTTCCTGAAATTTTCCAAAGCAAACTCATAACTGTAGCCTCTTTTCTACCTTAGATTTGAGTACGCTGATCAAAAGTGTTTACTTTTTGTTTGTTTGCTTTTAATCACAAATGTCCTTTTTGGCTGGCTATCTCCTACACAATATTACTAAATATTTTTTTAAATTTATTTACAAGGAGAGAGAAAAAATGGTATTCCATGGTCTTTAGCCACTGCAAACCAACTCTAGATGCATGTGCCACCTTGTGCATCTGGCTTTACCTGGGTTCTAGAGAATCATTACTTGATTGTGAGGCTTTGAAACCAATGACCTTAACCACTTAGCTATCTCTTTATCCCCTAAACCTTTTAAACTCAGTATTTGAGTAAATTTTGTGTGTAAATTTTATTTTATTTTATTTAGTGAATCCTTTGAATTTTTATAATCTAATAAAACAATAGTAATAATGGGTGGAATGAATCAATATATTATTTAAATAAAATATCATAACACATGTTCTCTATTATTAAAATTTAACATAATGAAATTTTAGATAAGCTTTAACATAAGAAAATACCAATAGAAAAATGGAAATTAGAGTTGATTATTGGTTATATATTTATTTTATATTCATGTTAGTTGACACAGCTGACAGAGACTTAAATTCCTGTGATCAGCTTTCAAGATTGTTTAATTTAAAATATTTTACTTCCAAAATTCATGTTTTGAATGTTAAGAGTTCATATGAAAATGGACTACGTTGGGGGCGTTAAGAGATGATGGAATGGTAAGGCCTCATTTATTGAATAAGAGAGGGTTCACATAGCATATATCTTATTTCTATATGAAGATACCATATTCCTTCCCTGCCATGTAGCACTACCTCAAGTAGAAAGCAGTCCTCACCAGAAAACACAAACAGCCATTGCCATGATTTCAGAATTTTTAGCCTCCAAAGATGTAATAACTCTGCTGTCAAGTCTATGGAATTTCGATATAGAAGTTCTAGCTAAGACAAGGATGAATACACAATGGGAACCTCTTGTTACTTTTTAGTAAAATAAAGGTAAAATATCCCAAGAATGAAAACTTTTACTACACTATCCTTAGAATGCTAGTCATTCGGCTAGCACTGTTCTCAAAGGATCAAACTAATGTATTTCAGATATGGGAATATAAAGAGAAATTCAGGATGAGAACGCAATACCAGGAATTTTGCTCCCCATAGTCTCTCATCTTGAAGATTCACAAGACTGTAAGTTGAACCTGGAGGTATAACTTTAAAACTGTGGAATATATTGATTTTCTTATCTCAGTGCAATCTCTCTGGGAGCTTTAAATTGGCTCCAAATACCTCTAAGTTTCCTGGGTCCATGTGCTGTTAGTAACTTGGAATCTTTAACTAGCCATGGGAAATGGAATAATTTGCATTACTCAGAGAGTTCTGGAGAATATTTGGACTGCTGGGATACTATCTAGATATGCATGTCTTATTCAGAATTCATAGGCAAATTTTTTCAAGAATTATTTTTATTTCACTTATCTAAATGAGAGATGGATTAATTTATTTTCATTTATTGCTATACAACATCTTTGATTCTAAGAAGAATACAAAAAAATTATACAAACACAGGATGCAGAGTTTGTTTTCTCCTTACTGTGACAGGATGCTTCATAAGAACAGGTGAAAGGAATCATCTTTTTGGACACGTGGTATCAGAGGTGCAGGTGGGGAGAGCATGCTGAGGCCATTGGCTAGGTAATTGTGGCCCAAGGAGCAGAAGAAGGGAGAATACAGAAGCGATCAGAGCAAGACAGAGACAAGAATACTCATCTCAAGTGAAACTCACCTTCTTCCTCCCTTGATGCCTAGTGATGCTCTCATATTTTACACCCTCCAAGACGCGAATCTATCAAGTCAAAGAGCGCCATCATAATCTACTGTCTCTGGAAATACCTTGGACACATCTAGATGTGTGCTTCACCAATTCTCTGTGTGACTAAACTTAATCAATTTGGCAGTCAAAATTATTAATCACACAGGGTTTGTTTTACAATGAACATTCTAACATTGAGATTATATTAAAATATTCGAAAAGGAAAATTGAGAGTGCAAATGCATAAAATATGAAATAATTCAATATAGCAAACAAGATAATTCCTCTCACAATAAATCCTATTCCTGATTTGTTTGAAAATTGTCATCGAAAAATTTTTATATTAGTAATACCTTTTTAAATATTATGTCTTGATTTCTCTCTCCTTTCACATTTTAATAATTTGATATATAAATGAACCTAAATATTGTTTATCTTTTTGCAATGACAATTAATTTAAATCAATATGTTTGTTATTGTGAATATGACAGTGAAAATCAGGGCAGATGACCCTATAAAGTGCAAATTTGATTTCTTTTGCATAGGTGGCAGGCAACGTCATATGGTGATTGTAATTTCAGTTTCTTGAAAAATCTTCATATCATAATTGGCAATGACTGTTCCAAGTGAAAAAAAAATCTTGGAAAGGTGTCTTCTCTCCAATTTCTTCCAAATACTTGTCTTTTGACAATATACTTTCTAACAGGCATGAAATAATGTCTCCTGGATTTTGTTTTTCATTGTAATGTTAGTTTTAAATTAAGTACTCTAACTACCCATGATTTTTTTAGGTTTTTGCATTTATTGATAGTCTTGCTATGCTTCATGGATGGCCCAAAGTTATGATTTACCAGTCTCCAGTTTACATATGTTTGGATTGCAGTCACACATGGTCACATTCTGCTTTTCATTAATTACATTAAATACAGTCATGCTATTGCTTCAGAATATCTGTGATATGTTGTCATTCTGGTCAACAAATATTTGTTTTTCACCTGTAGGCTGTATTACCATTTTGTTATTACATTTACTATAACAATTGTTTGATTGTTTTTGTAAGTTGTATGGTAGTAATCACATTTCTTGGGTGTTGTAGAAAAAATGTTTCTGGGTTCAAGTTAAGTAAACTTGATTTAAAATTGTAATTGACTAAAACTGTGACTGACTAATTTTCAAGTGATTTTAGGCAAGTTAGTAAAACTCTAAGAAATTCAGTTATATCTATAAAATTAATGACAAAGTAATCACTAGGATTATTTGAGAATATGAATATGAATATAAACAAATATAAACAAATAATCTAATGGCTATAAACCCTAATAAAATATCAATGTGTAAAATAATCAAACAGACACACATTGCTGTAATAATTGATAGAAGAAACAAGCTACCACTTCTGCTTAATGGTGTAAGCATATGCAGAGCATGCTGTAGGTAGGGGTTCAATTCTTAGCACCATCAAACCTGAAACTATGTAACCAGACTGTGTCACACATAAATTAATGTCCAACAAATTTAGAACATGTATCAACACAAAACATTTACATATATTCATGAAACTATCTTCACAAAATCATTTTCTTTAATTTTTTTACCACAGCATCCATACATACAGCATATTTTATTTCTTCAGATTAAGTCTCAGTTTATAAATATATACAATTTCTTCTGTTTTAAACTTCCCTAGATACCTTGTATTATGTATTACAATTGTTGTTGAACTTGCCTTTTGGGTATGGAACTAAATATAGTTTATGCTGATTTTCAGTAAAGATAGCTTGTAATTTTCACCTCAATGACACATAGATACACAATGAACAAAAAGTACTTTTTGTCTGTATTGCTTAATGTGATATTTAAACATATTTATGCATCATTTTTCTGGTTAATGTTGATAAAATATATCACTTGTCAAAAATCTAGGCAAGCACACATTGCTTACCATCTGTTTATAGACAGAAAAATATAATAGCAAGTAAGATTTATGTTGGCAAAAAAATTATTTTTCCATGTGAATTAGTGTTTTAATCTCAGATGAGTTTAAATAATTTTAAGTTTTTAAATGCATCATGTTATATTTTGCAATGTCACTTTCACTATTTTCATTATAACTAATTAAGTGCTTTGTGAAACAAAATAAAAATGTTAGAATAGGCTATTTTAAACAAATGTTTATTTTACACAATTCAATGAAGCAATATACTTTAACTTGGCTTTATCCCTCTATACCAGAGAATGGATGCTGGATAGTGGATTGATAATATGGATAAAAACATATACAGTCAAAATTTCCTGACCTCAAAGACAAAAATGTTGATTACAAACAATCATTATTGCAATTTAATGAAATAAAGATTGCTGATTGCTCAAGATGCTACAGAATAATGCATAGTTATAGCCAAATGATTTACTAATTAAACCTTTTTATAAATAATTTTCAGTAGTATGATAAATAAATGATCCAATTTAAGTAGAATTAATATAAATATAACATAACTAAAATATAAAATGATATTTACATATAAATATATTGTTATGAGAATTTGAAGTTAATGTGTGCAGACATGTTCCAAAATAAATTTGTAAAAATAAATATATTTTTAAAAAAGAAAGTCTTCCTGCTCAGGAACATCATTTGTCCTGGGTAGGACTGGGTTCAGAGTATTATTGGGAAATTAGGAAACAATGCATTTCTCTGATTTGTGAGTGGGAAACCCGTAGCAGCAGACTTTCCCAAGCTGGTATTTGTGGGAACCACTAAACCGAATCACAGGACCCCCAGGAATGTTGAAATTTGAGAAACTGTACATACCCTATCAGGGAAAATTTGTTTTTTGTATCTTGAGAAAATTCAATATTAAAAAAGAACAAAAATGTATTTTTTTTCTCAGAGATTCACTAGAGTAATTGGTATAATATACTTGCTTTCATTGCTATTTTTCTAAGTGCTTATTTTGATATAGATCAAATCATATTCTAAAGATACTTCAGTTCAAAAACAAAGGGGAATTAATAACTGGTTTTGATAAAAATAATGTAAAATTAAATATATACACAGGAGTGCAAAAATTAATAAAATTAAATATTAAGAAAGCTGGTGCTGGGGAAATGGCTCAGTTGGTAAAACTGACTGGATTGGAATTCCCAGCATTCAAATAACCAACCAGTATGATGAAGGCTGATTGAGGAAGTCACCCAAAATTCACTTCTGTCTTCTACATATGAATCCCCGCACACAACACATAAAAATGTTAAATTACAATATGATACTATTTTTAATTATATTAATAAATATTGTGTAGTTTAATTATCTAATCGTTATTAGTTCAGTAGTTAAAATGCAAAAACAGAAAAGTAAAAACTAATGACAGAAAATTAATGAAACACAAAGAGCTATGAACTTTCATTATTTTGTATTGGTCAGCCATAAATGGATATATAAATATTCTATTTTATCCTAACTATAACTTCTGATATGTACCTGTTTCTTCTCTTCAATAGTGTTATTTTTCACCCAATGATGTGTGAATCTTTCATCTTTTTATATGGTAAACTTAATGCATAAATTCATTATTATTACCTTTATTTCAATAAACAATAGCTCTCTTTTATTAAAACTTAGTGCCGAAATCTGCAAATTTAATACGTAAGTGTGATGGATTTAAATGTCATAAATATTATTCTTGATTCCATTTGTCAAAGTATTTCATATATTTTTCAGGTGACCTTCCAAACAATACCTACTTGAGTGGTGACTGGCTTTTCCCACTAAACACTCTCCCAGCTTCCATGTCCATTTAAAGTTAATGCCACGGTTATTCTAATGATCCAAAGTTAAAACTTAGGAATAGTTTGAGCACCTTTACTTTGGTACCAAGAAGAAAGAAACAGAAAAGGAATTGCTTCACTTCCAATTTTCCTACTAAACATATTGTTGACAATGAATCATCCTTCCATGTTGAGACACATGAGAAAAAAGGCAGACTGGTGTTCAGGGTATTAAGACACGATTTCTTTTGTGTGAAAGAAGACATAATTAGGTCCCCAGACAAATACTCCTGGTGGATCATAGCTCCTGAGCAAGAGTGTCATAAAAGACCCCTTTTTACAACAAAAGTGAACTATATTAGTTGTTCTGGTAAGCTCCATCATGATGAGAGGCAAACACTTTTCAAACCAGCTCGTCTTTCCTTCCCACCATGGTGACAGAGAGTACTTACCTAGTTTATATCTTATTCTGTAATGTTGGGAAAATAAATAGCACATGTATTTTAATATTTTGATTTTTCACATTTCCCATCAGTTTTTATGTGTTTATTGTTCTTCATGAAAAAATTAAAATCCTCTCTGTGTTGGGGGTTCGTCTCTGAATTCAGATGTTTTAATCAGTAATGTAGCAAGTTGACCTATATGTATGATCTTATATTTCTTTACCTCAGTAGTTTGAGCGAGCTCATTGACCTGTCTATTTAGGGTCTTGGAAACGAGATCAAGGTTTCAGGGTGGGCTCTTAACTCAAAACTGGGGCTAAGGCTCTACTTGCAAACCTCTCTGCTTGTTGGGTAAATTCACTTTCTTTGATTTGTAATACTGATATCTGTGTTACTTCCTGGCTATTAGAAAGGGGTAGCTTTCAGCTCCTAACACACAGGCATTTCATGGGATGTACCCTGTCCATCATTATACATGAATAGTGCTCAAATTTCTGATCTCCTTGTTTCAGAGGAAAGGCAAATCCCATGCTTTTAAATGGCCAGTATTATTGCAAGCATCAAACCAACTGTATTATCACCAGCAGTGCTCCTTTTTGAACACGAGCTGAATAGTAATCTTAATTAAGTATGCGAGCTTTCTGTGGCCATGGTACATGAGATATTTCAGTACATTATATTTCATATTCACCGTTACCTGAAATTGGAAAGAAAATCCTAGGGATGGGATGTATTTTTTGGAATCCTGCCTACCAAAAAGACTTTTCTCTATTTTTTCTCTATTCAGCCCTTATCAATTTCCTCAGACTGCAGGTTGATTGGCGCCTTCAGTGGAACTGGGTTCCTCTGGGGTTGAAATAACAGTCTTTTTCAATCAGTCTCACCTGCCAAGAAGTAGGTGTTTGCTTTCTGAGCCCTTTTCTTCGGTTCCGATGCTCTTTGCTGGTTTCCTTCAGAGTTTTAAGAACATGTGCCTTGATGCTCACTGGGCAAACATTCCCTTTCATGTTTGTAATAGTGAAGCAGAATTACTTGATGTTTAAATGACATCAGAGATGAAAACATCTTTTAATGTTCACATCTTTTACTCCGGGCTGAATTGTATGTTGATTGGGAACTAATAAAAAGCTAACCTAAACAGTGATGTAGGGTACATAAAGCCAGATAAATTGTTGTGGTGGTGGTTGTTTTCTGGGTTTTGTGTCTGCAATTTGTTGTTTATAAAGAAACAATGACTCTGCGCAAATGTTCTTCATGGAAGACCTCATTTCTCCTTTCAGGAAGTTTTGCAAATCAAAGCAATTCCTTTAGAAATCTGAAAGAGAAATATGCCTTGTCAGTGTTTCAGAGAATGCTCAGTGGCTAAGCGTGCTTGCTCCACAATCAAGGGGTCTGAGAGGCAAGGATTCTTCTTCATTTAAATCCCCAGCAACTACTAAACAGCTGAGCATGGCCACACCTGCCTGCAAAACCAGTCCTGTGGGGCAGAGACCAGAGAATTACTTCAGCTCAATGATCCACCAGTCTGCCTGAAAATGGTAGCTCAGGATCTGCTGAGAGATTCCTTCTTAAGGAAGCATGCAGATGTGCAATAGAGGAATACACTTGACATTCTCCTATGATGTCCGCATTCACACATGTGTGCAGATCTACTCAAGTGCATACACCACACACAATACTGCATGCATACACACATGCAAAAACTAATATCCCATACCATCTCAAGATAAAAAAATTAAAAAAATTATTGTATTCTAATTTATGTTTAACTGATACATGTAAGATTTAACATACAAATATGTATACTGTGCTAAAGGATATCCCCAGTATATAAATACTATGTAATTTTAAGTCTAGCTATTTTTGTAATCATAGAGAGATAAGCAGTCTCATTTAATTCTTCTGAGTATGGATATACATTTTACACAACATCATTTATTGAAAGAGTATGTTCTTAATATCTTTCTCCCAAATTAGTTAGCCATTATTTAAGTGGGTTAACTTACGTGCTCTGTGTTTTATTCCCTTGTTCTTTGTTTTTCAGGCAATACCATTCTGTTTTAGTATTACATTTTTAAAGTATGTTTGAATTCATGTAGTATAGTCTCATACTTTGTTCTTATTTTCAAAATTACTTTGACTAGCATTGAATTTTTTGGTGGATAGTATTCCTGGGACAAAATTTTGGTTCTATTAGGAATATCATTTGAATTTTACAGATACTGCATTAACTCATTATATCACTTGGGATATTAGTAACAATTTAACAAAGTTTTCTTCTTTCATTTATGATAAGTA
The DNA here is from genome assembly GCA_004024765.1 of Zapus hudsonius. Classification (NCBI taxonomy): domain Eukaryota; kingdom Metazoa; phylum Chordata; class Mammalia; order Rodentia; family Dipodidae; genus Zapus; species Zapus hudsonius. The sequence continues at coordinate 42,969 of PVHP010006364.1, read as the reverse complement.
ATGTTTACCCGTTGCTTCTTTTTTTCCTTTTCAATTTTTTTTTAGTAATGCAATGTAATATATATATATATATATATATATATATATATATATATATATATATATATATATAAACTTTCAATACTTTGGTTCACTTTATTCCCAGATATGTTACTTATTTTTGCAACTACTGTAAAGAGTGACTTCTTGATTTCTCCTGAAGATAATTTTCTGTTGGTCTACCACAACAGCTTACTATGTCATGCTGATTCTTGTATTTCAAAATATAAATATCTCTCTTTTGGTATAGGTGGGGTTGAATTTTCTGTAGAAATTAATTCTGTTATTGCTGTAACTAAATACCTGACAAATGTAACTTAAGGGAAGAAAAGAAATTTTGGCTGATGAGATGAAATTGTCCACCATGATGAAGAAGGCCTTACAGTACAATGTGAAGCAACTGATAGCATTATATCTACCAGCCAATTGAGGTAGGAGAATCCTTATGGCTTTCTTTTCCTATATATATTCAGTGCAGAACTGTAATCCATGGGTTTGTTTCCTCAGTAGTCTTCCCTCCTCAGAAAAACCTCCCTGTAGGCACCTTCACAGGCACACTAAGAAGACAAAAAACATTAACCACAAAAAGGTCTTTGTATCTTTCTTATGAATGTATTGCTTGCCATATTCTTTCATCTGATAATGCCTCTGCTATTCAACTTGTCATGTGTTATATCTCCACCTTTGTTATTTGTTCCAAGATAATATTCCTTTCCATTTTGAGTTTCTTTAGTCTTTCATAAATACATTATCTACATTCATTATCTATTGCATATGGATCCATAGTCTATGTTCTTGGTGAAATGAAGCATTATTTCAAAAATGAAATGAAAGATAAGCGATTAAGGCTTATCAGTAACACAAAAAAATCCCAGTATATTAAAACAACTTACCTACTGATATTAATTGCAATCTTACTACATGTCCTTAGTATAGAACACCAGCCTATGGCTTCTTTTCTCAGAAGGAGCCCATATTCACTATTCCGCAGTGTTCATCATGTTCTGATTTCCATATTTGACTAGACATTCAGCTCCACTTCCCTGGCGATTCTAATCTTTCAAAGATTGTATACATTTGATCTCTGCATTTTTTAAACTACTATATAATTCTTTTAATTAAAATATTTATTCTTCATAAGTAAGAATTGTCACTTGATATAATTCTCATATATCACAGTAATGAAAAATATAACAAGTGACCTTCAGGCAATATCACATTCAGACATTGTGTATTATACATATTTTTAAATTATTGGCTTTTACCCTTTTCAGGCAATATTCACGATTTCTAGAAACTATGCACCATACCATGTTTTTCTTCTGGCTTTACAAGGGTACTGGGGAATCAAACCTGGGTCATTAGGTTTTGCAGGCAAGCTCCTTAACCCCCAAGCTAACCCTCAGCCTCTATTTTTATCAATCTTAATTCTAGGCCAAATGATATTAGAACAAATATTCCTTCTGTTTTCTTCCTTTTCTATAAGACTAATGAATTTATATATTTAATTCATATTTCTTGAGGTTTATACATATTTGAGTACTTTCTTGTGTCATGTGTTAAAATCATTACAGCAGTGATATCATTTAGCAAGTGAAATCATGTGTCATGAATTGCTCATGTCTGAAATAAGATCCTATGCATTTCCCTTTTAATATTAAAGTTCTTGCATTTCATATTTTGATAATTTATGATGAAACTGAGCTTATATGAATTTAACAACTGTATAAAGGGAAAAATTGAGAGGAAGATTTGAACCACTTACTTTGGAAACCTAGAGTTTGTGGTGATTTGAATCAGATGTCCCTGATGAACTCATGTGTGCTGAATGCAAGGTCCCCATTGGTAGCAGTTCAAGAACTAGTCACTTGCTGGAGGAGGTGTGCTGTTGGGGGAGGGCTTATGGGTGTTACAGTCAGCTCCCCCTTGCCAGTGTTTGGAGGCTCACTCTCAAATGACATTGTTCCATCATCTGTGACAGAGGTGATGTCCAGTCTCTGCTCATGTCATGTTGCCCCCCTGCCATCAGGAGAGGGAGCCTTTAAGCCAAAATAAAAAACTCTCCTCCCATTAGCTGCTTTTGGTAGGGGGCTTATGCCAGTAATGTGATAGTTACTACAACAGAGTTATAGGTACAATTTAATATCATATCAATTTCAAAATAATATAGGCCTATCTGTATCTTGTTACTTTCTAAATTACATTTCAAAAATGTTTGAGGAATGTATAGAGGCTAAGAATAGACAAGGTATCTGGGCCCACACAACGCACAATGTTGGTAGATGAAAGGCCTGCCCTGTAACACAGGGGAGCTTCAGGTAGAGAGGAATGCACAGTGAAGGTGTTTTGGCACAATGGAAGGAAATATTGCAACAAATGTGAGAGAATATTACTCGGAGATTATCCAGTAAATAGAAACTTTCTGTAGTATCTTTGCAGGTATCCATTTCCTCATTATTTTAATAATAAAATCATATATTTGATAAAGTAGCTATATTCTAAGATCTAGAAAATATATAATTTTGGGGCAATTAACTAGTCCCTTAACTACTGACCAACACTTCCAGCTGTCCACTGGCTGATGTTTGAACTGATAATAAATCAGATGTAGTATTTGCATGAGATATCTGATAAAAGTCTTTCCTCTAAAACAAAACAAAGCAAAACAAAATAAACATTAAAGATCCACTTCTATATAGATGATTGTTTTAAACCTTAAAGGATACCAATATAACATAAAAATAAGAAAACACAACACAACGAAACAGAAAGATAGACAATTTTCACCCAAGTACATGTTGAAAAGACTGGTTTACTCATTTCTTATATTCATTGTATTTTTATACACTTACTGTATTGCTGAAAGTTTCTCCTTTAAATTGCAGGTAGCTAGTCTTGAAGGATGAACCTAACCTCCTGTTTATTATTATCAAATAAAACATCACAATTTTGCTTGGGATTTAAAGTGCCACTCACAGAGAAGAGTTCACTTACTCCTGGCCAGAAGAAAACAAGCTCTGAGAGAAGACGACTGCCCCTCCCTTAAAAATTAATCCCATGAAGCCTGTAAGTCTTTCACCTGGTCACGAAACCACCATTGTGTAAAGATATGCTAAGGATGAGAAAGGATGCTTAGACCGTTAATGAAATAATGGACTATATTCCCATAAATTCAAAGTAAAATTCTTGATCCCTTACAGTCAAACCAAGAAATAAAGATGGCATTAGTGACCCATCTTGAGTGAGCTAATTCTATTGTAACAACTTAAAATTTATTCATTTTAAATAGGGCTGGAATTAGCTCTTTACTACACATGGATTAGCATAGTGAATTCATGACCTATACACAGCTGATTAACAGAAGTTGTCTTTTAAGGTTTCAGGTAATTTGTTCCTTTTCAAATCGGTTTAAAGTAAATCAAAGAAACAAGGAGTAACCCCATTAATTACTTATCCTCAGAAAGTAAGAAGGAAAATGAAAGAACATTTCCATTTCTCACTCCTAGCTCCTGTGCCCTTTGAGCTCTGTTTTATTGATGTGGCCCCTGTTCCCTCTGACTGAAAAGGAAGTTATTAGATGTTTCACTTTCATGCAATCAAAATAAAATGTGTGGGGAATCAAAACTCTTTAGTTCAAAATTGGTACATTTCAATCCCTTCATTTAACATAAGCAGAGAATAATTTAATAGTAATTTAAAAGATAGGCATCCTTAAGTGTTAAATTGTAGTAAGCACCCATTCATATAACAAATAGATTTTCTCCAGGATTCCTTCTAAATATCCTTGAAGTGGAGAGCATAGTGAGGCAAATGTCTCACTAAAGTATTATTGTATATATTGGTGAAAAATAAGAATACTATGTAAAGTTATGCAGAAAACAAACAATAGATAAAATGTACAGGGAAAAACCACTGGTATTTATGTAAATTGGCATTTTTGGTGTCACCATTATAAACTGTACTGAGGTCTTCCTCATTACATCTATATTAAACAACCAGCTTACGAAGTGCTTGGGTAAATCATGTATATATTTTCATTCTATCCACATCCTCTATACACTAGATTCTCTATAATTTTGACAATGAAGTATAACACCAAAGCATTGCCAAATAGCTCCCCAAAGGGTGCAAAATCCATTTCTGATCATGGAAGCTATTTGTGATCCCATGGTACATTTTGTTCAAGATTGACTCATCCATTACAGTGTGTTGGTTTCCCACAGTAACATGTCCCTGCCATCTGGGGACTACCAATCAAAGCTATGCTTGGATTCCACCTCACCCCAGTCAGAATGGCTACCAGCAAGAAATGACACTTCAGTGGATTCTGGCAAGAATGTAGAGGAAAAGGAAGAGTAACACAAAGGTCTTGTAAATGAAATACAAATGAATGCAACCATTATTAAAATTATAGATATTCTTCAAAAATTTAACTGACCAATTCCCGGAGGGATAGCCAAAGACGCCTACATCTACAAACAGCAAAAATCCCTGCATAATCATGATTTTTTTGCAGCACTATCCTTAATAGTCAAGTGAAAAATCTGTCTATAAGGACATTATCACATGAATGGAATAAGAGGATGAGGTACATATACACAGAGGATTTTATTCAACTGTAAAAAGGAACAAAATTGCAAATTTTCAGTAAGATGAAAGGAAGTACACATCATTATGCTAAGCAAAATTAGCCAGACTCATATCAGCAAACTTGAGATATTGCTTCATATTAAGAATCTAGAATCAAACACACACACACACAGAGAGAGAGAGAGAGAGAGAGAGAGAGAGAGAGAGAGAGAGAGAGAGAGAGAGAGAGAGAGAGAGAATGGGCATGCCAAAGCTTCCAACAGCCTCAAATGACCTCCAGATGTGTAACACCTTGTGCATCTGGCTTTAAGTGAGTACTGGGGAATCAAACTGAGGTCATTAGGCTTTGCAAGCAAGTGCCTTGACTGCAGAGCCATTTCTGTAGGCCTGGAATCTTGATTTTTAACAAAAAAGATATGACAGAAGAAGTGACAATCTGGGAAGATGAAGAAGACTCAAAGGATAGTAGTTCATGGGAATAAGTGGAGGAAATAAGTGGTATATATGGTCAAGTTATGTTGCATACATGCATGAAAATATAATGAGAAACAAAATAATTTGAATTGTAAATATATGCTAAGAAAAACAGCAATAAATGCCAATCAAATTTAAAAACTTAACAACTCCCATAAAGGGTTGGAGATTGGGCAGCTTGAGAGTTGAAAGAAGAGGGTCAAGTTTATGATTTCTGCTCATTCTAAAATGAGAGACCTTAAGACAGGGTCACATGCGAAGGGAATGATTCAATGGGTAGGAGAACCTGGGTCAGAGAAGAGAGAATGTAATTTTTAAAGAATAACTCCCCCCACACACACACAGACCAGTTCATTCATGACAACACCACAGTGAATACCAGTAACCCCACTGAGGAGGGACCTCAGGGGAAGAGAGGAGAGAAGAGTAAAACCAGATGGGAATAATACCTATAGTCAATCTGTTTATAGTTTAAAGTTAATTTTTAATTAAGTCAGAACAAATATAATCAGATATCAAGAGGAAGCATTGGCATAAAATCTGAAAAGTTCATCTATGACCCGAGGAAAGGGCGATGGACATGAATTTAGAAAAAAGAAAATGCTAACTTGCTATGTGATTGGCTAATTTGGATCATGTGATAGATTTATGCTGATTGTTTCTATTTCTCTATTGACACTAAGAGAGTAAGTTGTCTAACAGGGACAGATCTTGGAACAAGATTTGGTCAAAGTTCAAAGTAAAAAGTTCTATGAAATATTTACTACAGAATGATATATTGTTTTAAGTACTGAGTAGTTTTCTTCAGACCATACTCTGTGTGTTGTGTTCATCCCCATTATAAATTAATGCATCTTTCTTTTTTTATTTTCTCGTTTTCATTTTTTTGTTGTTCTTTTTCAAAGTAGGGTCTCACTCTAGCCCAGGCTGACCTGAAACTCACTCTGGAATACCAGGATGGCCTCAAACTCACACCAATCCTCCCACCTCTGTCTCCTGAGTGCTTGAATTAAAGGCCTGTGTCATTATGTCTAGCTTAATTCATCTTTCAACATAAAAAAAATAAGGGAATATTTCTGAGTTTAATGTTTCTTGGTTGCTTCTGTAATCTATGTTGGTTTCATGCTGGTTTAATTAATCTCTCTGTATACCTTTCTATACTTTTATATAATAATACTGGTGGTTCTCAATTTAGACTTCAATTAGAAAATGCACTATATTAATTTGAGGAATTTGAAAGCATACGATTGAAACCTTTAAAACATAACACAAATACTGTTTGTTTGTGTAACCCTTAGGGTCTAATGCTGAGTAGTAACATTGATGACTTTTCTCTTCCAGAAGCCTGAACAGTGCTATAACATCTTTGGCTGTAGTAAAGAGCATTCGGCTTAGTTTTAGCCTGATTTCTCTTACTGTTGGTCTGTTGCTTAGTTGGGGATTTTCAGCATGCATCAAATCCCTGTTCATCCATGGAGCTGAGTAACCAGAGTCTTGAAATAGCAGTGAGTCGATGAGAGGAAGAACTCTCGGGATACAGTCACAGTTGACAGCCATTTATTTGTATGTAAAATATAGAGGAGAATCCAGAGGAAAATTCAGAGGCAGGGGCATAAGCAGCAAGGGGATTTGTAGGGGCAGGGTAGTCTGTGGATGTCTCAAAGTGATTGGCAGGGGCCAGTACACTGTGGATGCCTGGTTTGCATAGATAAGTTGAGGGGGCTTTCTCAGCTCCAAGTGGTGGAAAGTACATGCCTTTAGGCCCTTACTGGATGGCAGTGGCTGCAGAGGAACTGTGAACTTTAAACTTTTATTGCCCAGGCTTGTTATTACAGCTGGGGTATATGAGCTTAGGACTTGAATTGTCTTTTTATCTCAGGGCTTGCTGTGGCCTGCCACAGGGGCTGGAGCTCTGGGATAAAAGAAGGAGGCTTTGATGGCCAAAATGCCTACCAGTCTCAGTAGCTCAAATAAGCTTGAGATTATTGGGGTTTCAAGCCATCCTCAACTTTCTTTAACCCTATATCCTTTGTGTCTCCTAGAAGGGTACCACATCTGACCTGCTAGTAAAACATTTGGTGTCTTCAGCAATAGTGTCTTAACATCCATATCTATGGGGCCACCAGGAGCATTGACAATAACTTGTTTTATTTTGTGGCACATTAGGGAACTTCCAGACCAATGACTCCTTAGAGGAGTATCCTATCCCTGCTACTGGGATTTTTCTAGAATAACCTATTACTTTTGAGAGCACTTTATTTATCCACACATGATAGTTGTATTCAATCTCATTTTGTAAATTACGTTTTTAATTAGCTAACACTGAGTAGGTTTCCATATAAGAAAAAAAAAGGATCAAAGTAGAAGATGGACTAATTTGGAAAAAGATGGATTCAGTTGAAGGGGAACAAGGAGTGTGGTGAAAAGAAGATAATGCTATGAGAATGCTGAAGACATTCATGTATGGTAGAGACCAGCAAGCCAAGAAGTGGTAGCAATACTGGTGCTAAACCTATGTGGGTAATCAATGGCTTGCTAATTAGCTAGTACATCTGCTTTGGGGCAAGGAACCCTTAACTAGAACTGGGACCCAAGGTAAACCCTTATGAGGACCAAGAACCTGGTTCCAAGGGGAAACCCCAACTCACCAGGGATCTACAAAGAAGCTATACCCATTAGAATCTTGCCATATTAATAATGGTTTAATCATTTAACCTATACTGATCTCACTCTCCTTCAGAGTTTCTCTTTGTGTGTTCAAGAATTGTGGGCAACTCAATTCCACCAACAGGACCTGAGATGTTGCCTGACACCTATGCAGGAGATGAACCACCCCTAACTTATGATATAAAGCCCAAATTAAACCTTTGAGGAAGTGGTAAGATGATCAAGAGACCTACCTCCATAGCAAGTCAGATAACCTGTGAAAGGAATTTGGTGACAGACACTGAGGATGCCCAACATAATCCAAACCAAAAATCCAGAGACTCTTAAGACCTCAACAGTAAAGCAGACCTAAAATTCACCTACCATGACTCGGGATTCTGAGCAAAAGAAGGGGTGGAATGATTGTAAGAGCCACAGTGGGGGAAAATATCCAGAGACATTGCTCCCCTCAGAAAAAACACACAAAGGAAGAAACTAGCTAATGCTTGTACAATTCATAACCCCCTATCACATGGACTGGTCCAGCAAGCCTACTGAGAAGGGCCCTCAGCAGGTTGGGGAAAGGGAGAAGGGAAATGGGGGTATCTTCACAAGACTTGCTCATACAATGTATATAATTATTGACAATAAATGTGGATTAAAAAAGATAATGAGAGGCAATTATGGTCAAAATGTATTACATACACGTATTAACTGTTAATATATAAAATTATCACAACATTCAAAGTCATCACTACTTTAAACAAAAGATACTTTTCAAAGAAAAATCATACACAAAGTCATATATTATAAATTATGCACAAATGTTCTGCTCTGTGTAACCTAAACACATAAGACTTCATTGGAAATCTTAGAACATCACCTTCATTGTGATGAGTTTGGATATAATGTATATAAATATTTGAAAATATCACCACCAGATATTGGAAAAAGTATTTGCCAATAGATTTCAGAATGTTAGAAAGTACTATGCAGGTTGCTTTGGGAGAAGACTCATTGACAGTCCTACCCAGTGGTGGTTTCCCCCTTGCCTTCGATACTCCTGTCTCACCATCTAAGGCCTACCTAGTGGTACAATAGTTGTAGAAGAGTTATGGGTAACCAACTGCTCTGTTGATTAGCTCTGAAGCCTGCTTGAAGGGAGGAAATCCATGCCTCTTACTGAAAATCTATTCAAACATCTATGATTGGGAATGCTATAAACCATAGTAGTATTCTGCTGCTATTGTTTAACTAAATGGTTCTAAATGGCTATGGTATGCTCATCAAATTGACTTCTATTTATTAATGTTTCTATGCATAGACTTCTGCTGCTCTCACTTTTAGTAAATGAAGCTTTTTAGTGCACATGGTGGTGACAATTGGGAAGACTCAAAATTCATCAAAGTGCTGAGAAAAAGTGATTGTGGAGAGCTCGAGATATCCTTATCATGCCTTTCAAGGTTCTGGGAATGTTGAGTTACAGGGGCTAGAAGAATAGTAAGAAAAATAGAATGGTCAGGTGAATGTGGAGACACATCTCTGGTCATAATGCGATCTTTGCTTAATGATCTCACCACAGCTGTGATTCCTTTACAATATTAGAATAATTTTAACCCTTTCCTCCACAAACCTTGCATCATATTGAGTCCACCAACACTTCCACACAGATGCTGAAATAGGGAACAAAAGCTAAAAAGACAATAGAAGTGAGACTAGCTGAAAGAAGAAAGGATTTAGGGGAAGTGAGAAGAGAAATGGACCAAAGAAGGTAACCAGGAGGGGATTATGGTAAAACATCATCAATGAAAAGCTTCTAAAAAGTATATCCTGGGGGAGGGGTTATCTGTTGACTCAAAAAAATATATGCATGCATGCATGCATGCATAAACAGGTAAGTCAAAAAATAAATATTTTTAAATGACATACTGGGATTAGTTAACCCAGGGAACTTTTAGAGAAGATATTCATCAAGTAATTGACATCAATGTTTAAAAAAGTGGGTAGAGAACAATTCAAACACAGAAATCAGAATGGCATGTGATTTCATGTAGCATGTGAGGAGATCAATGGCTTTTTTTGAACGGAGGTCAACAGAGACAAACAGACACACTTCTGGAGTACTGTTGAAGCATATTCCACACTCACCACTAGAATAGTGTTCTAGCATATTCCAGACTCACCACTGGAATGCTGTTCTAGCATATTCCAGACTCACCACTGTAATGGTGTTCTAACAATAGCATTGGCAGTGAATTATGGTAATATGCAGCAGTGTCCCGCATCTGGCGCATATTACAATAATTCACCACAGATGCTCTGGAAGTATCGTTACCTCTAATAATAAGAAGCACCGGCACTTTTAGAAGGGGAACCAGATGGAGGGTAGATTTGAAAAGAGAGATTGGGGCATAATGAGGTCAATAAAAACACCAGATGAAAGGTGGGTTGTGTGGGGCTGTGGGGAAAACACTGGCTTTACAGGCAATGGTTGAAGCCTTGGGGACCCATTGAATGATAGAGGAGGATGGTGACGGAAAGGGTGAATCAGCAACATCTTCACAGCTGTCCTTTCAAAACTTTGTTGTATGACTTTTGACAAAAAAGAACTTAGACACTAGTTAACATATAATAATGAGCCATATTTAAATGTGAATGAAATTAAGAGAAGGGATGTTTTGATAGAAATTAATGCCATATATACATGTATATATGGGTTTGATCTAAAGAAATGTATCTAATCAGAATTAAAAATATAATTTTTCATATATTTGTACAGGACTTGGTCATTAGGAACCTGAAAAAGCATACATTTCTTTTACTCCTCATGACTGAGATTTATACTTGTACTGCAACTCTAGATATTTCTTATTTTTTAGATTCCATAGTGCAGGAGACTTCAGAAATTGCCAATTAATGAAATAAAAGCTTAGAGCATACAAAACATTTTATTAGTTCTGCAGTTGATTCGGCCAAAGTTTCAGAGTCATCAATCCCTTATCTGCTAAAGGGAGAGAGGATGATCTGGGAGTTCATATACTAAATCCAAGGGCAGCAAATTAAATACCATCGGAAATTAAAAATCACTTTACAATGAACATTCTTATCACAAAGCAGAGCCATGATAAATAGCAGGCCATCTCTATTCTATTGTAAAGAACTATACTTAGCAATGGGACAAAATTAAATCCAATGAGACTCATGACTCTCTTTCCCCTGAAGGAATTAGTATAAACTGATAAGATTTTGTCAGCTGTAGAATTTTTTTAATCACAGTGCTAAAATCACCAGATTATTAATTCTATTTACATCCATCGCTACAGCTATTTTTCCTAATCACTGACAATAGTGGTGCTGCCGGAAATAAATATGTTAGTGAGGATTTATTTCTTAACGGATTTTTAAGCAAACAATCAGACAGCTGCATTTTTCACCTTCCCAGACGTCAGATTTAGCTAAACATTTGACTTAAATTATAATGAGGATATTCTGAATCATATGCCATAAATGGTTCTTTCACATTAATAATACAATCATGGAGATATTCTTGTATTCTTCTTTTTAAAGTGAAGACACTTCAAATATCATATCTTTTAAAACATACATAACCAGGGATGGAGAGATGGTGCAGTGGTTAAGGAACTTGCCTCCAGTACCTAAGGCCCCTGGTTCAATTCCCCAGGACCCACATAAGCCAGACCCACAAGGTGGTGGCCCTGGTGTGTTCTCTCTCTCTCTCTCTCTCTCTCTCTCTCTCTCTCTCTCTCTCTGTCTCTCTCTCTCTCTCTCTGCTTGAAAATGAATAAATAAAATATTTAAAAAAACATACATAACCAAAGATGGGCCTGTTGACCATAGGAATTCCTAAAGGAGACAACTTTGTCACTTCAAAGCATAGGAAAATTTTATTTCTGACTGTCATGGTTTGATCCAGGTGTCCCCCACAAACAAATGAATGTGTTCTGAATGATCGATCTTCAGTTGATGGCAGTTTGGGTTTTACAAACTTGCTGGAGCAGTGTTGTTGGGGGAGGAATTATGGGTGTTATAAGCCAGCTTGCCCTTGCCAGTGTTTGGCACACCTTCCTGCCACTGTTTGCAGTGCTGTGGCGGAGGTGATGTCCACCCCTCTGCTCATGCCATCATCTTCCCTGCCAGGATGGAGTCTCCCCTCGAGTCCGTAAGCCAAATAAACCCTTTCCTCCACAAGCCGCAATTGTTTGGGTTCTTTCTGCACAGCAACTAGAAAGCTGACTGAAACACTGACCATCAGTAAAAAAGACAAAAATCAGAAACCAAGCTCATAAAAAAACTCGAGAATGAAGAAATCTATTTAGTAGTACTAAGTTAATTTTAATAGTAGCATTAAGTTAATTTACATAGTACTACTCAGTTAATTTTTTATATTTATGGTAGTATATATTTTGTATCTAATAAAATTAACTGGAAATTATTAAGCTGTTTTTATTTACCCACCAATGAAATATAACACTATATATTTTATATATCTATGTTTATATTTTTGCATGTGTGTATGTTATGTAGTATGTGCCTTCTCCTGTGTGTATTTTTGTGTGTGTGTGTGTGTGTGTCTAATATAATTACATGTTCACTCATCCCACCCACTCCCATGAAGGGGCCAGGAGAGATCATCAAGGGTCTCCATCAGTATCTCTTCACATGTTTCCTTGAGAGAGAATTGCTCACTGAAGCCAGAGATAACATTTTCAGTCAAGCTGACTGACCATGGAGCCCCGAGATTCTCCTGGTCGCTACTCCCCAAAGTAGTGACACTACAGGCCTGTGAGGCCACAGCCAGCTGTTTAAGTAGTTACTAGGGAATTGAATTCTGCTTATCTCAGGCTTTCTCAGGTCCTCTTGCTTATGGGAAGCCCTATTATCTGCTAAGTCATCTAGGCCTCCTCTTCATGTTTTAATGACAATAAAGTCACAATTATATATTTGATGCATAAAAATGGCAAGACAATTTTAGAAAGGAGAACATAATCTCTTAGACTACGGATTATTTCTTCTAATTGAGATATTTCCAACATACATATGTTGTCAAGAATTGACTAGGAGTGTTTTAATACCAGCAATGGTCAAAGAAAAATGTTCAAGAAAAATGTTCAAGCAAAATGCTTCAGAATACAATTTAGTGTTGGTAGCCAATTGGGATCACTTTGTAACATGACATTTCTTAGATATGTGCTATATCCTATCTTGCGATTGAATACTTTGATATTTAATACATCATTCTGTAAAATGGAAAGCTGTCTCACCAACTCTGACGGAGTCTGTGTGAGAAATTGCATAAACTGAGGTAGTTGCTTCAAGGATGTCTGCCCGTTGGAAAAGGCTGTGCACTCCAAGTCTTTGTGTTCAAGGCTGCTCCTTTATCGCTCTGATCTTCACTATATCTACTCATGGCTCTAACTCATTGTTTCTTCCTAGTTCATTGAGTCCACCTTCATGAGAACAGGGAACAGACTATGATGATTTGTTTCCCAAGAGAAAATGAAAAATAAAGTTTTTCCTTCAGTCACTCCCCTGTTAGTATGAGCAATTGAGAGATTAAAAACAGCTAAAGCACTTTTATGGAGAGTCCTAAATGACTTACAATAGAATTACTTATTAAGGGAAAGTATTGAGAAAGAGATTCCTAGAACTGAGAGACTTATCGGAAAAGACCAAAAAGAAACTGGTAGTAAAAGGAAACTCCCTGAGCCCACTGGTGCTCCATTGCCTCATACAGGGAACTATGAAAATGGTGACAGATGGGTTACCATTAAGGAAAAAAGAATATCATGGTATTCACTGCCATTCATGCAGAAGATCTCTAGATCCAGACCTCGCTGGTGTCCTGTCTGAGACACAGAAGGCTGGCATTATACTACAACTACAACATGTTATAGATAGATGGCATAAAAATTATCAGTCAGCTGGATTTTCAGGACCAATTTGGGAATATTTCTGGAGCTGGTTTAAGAATGACTATACTAACCTACTCTTTTAAAAGAAATTTTAAAAACAAATTCTTGATGGCTGAAAACTACATAATGTTTAAATTGAAAAACAAACACCAATCAGGCCCGGCCTGACTAACCACAGTTTTGTGTCAAAACCATTTATGTGATAATCATCTGTGCTTTTCTATTGTCTATTCTCATGTACCTTGCTGAAATTCTTGGTTTAATCATTCAAAGAAACTGTAACTTCCTGTATAAGCAAAAAATACTGTGATACAATAATCAACTATATATAACTCTGGCAAATGCTCAGTAAAATCACATTCAGATACACTCTCCTTGAGTCTGTGTCTGTTTGTCACTTAGCCGACTCCCTGCCCACTTCTCCAAGGCCCTGTTCCTTCTGTCCAGCACTCCGGCCTAGCTGGTGAGTGGCAGAAAGCAATAGATGGAAATTCTCAAGCGATCTCATTTCAGTTTGAAATAATTTATTTCTAAATTCTTAAATTCTTTGTCCTTGTAGAGTCTCTCAAGTAATAACTTAAACACACTGTAGAGTGGAGTTTAGTGGGTAATGGTTATGCAACTTCAAGGTTTTTGTGTGTTTGTTTGTTTTTTAAGGCTTAACAATTCTGTGGAACTGAAACTTTGCCAGATCTGGGTTCAGAAGTGAAAACACTTCCAAATTGTAAAATATTTAGGAAGCCTCACTTAGTAAAATATTAAATTACAATTGGCTTCACCATAGTTCTCTTTCTCAGTTTAAATCCGTGGCTCGGTTTTGCCATCTTTTATCCTCTAAAATATGAAGTGATAAAGTAAAATGAAAATATAGTTTTCATGAATACTTATTACTTAAAGGGATCATGAAAGCCTTTTTAGAGCTGTTGAATCAGAGGGGATAAGTTTGGGAAAGTTACTCAAGGAAGAAATATCCACATTTTTTTTTTGTGTGTGTGTGTGAAAAAGACCAAAAACTGATTTGTCCAAGTTATGATGACAGAACTTTAATTCCTGGTTTTGACCTACAGAGGTGCTAAAGTGAAGTAATTAAATGGTAAGTCCCAGGGTGCTCCACTGGGATTCAGAAGTCCCTAGCCTCAGCAGAAAATTTCAAATTCTTTTAAGACCTGTAGCAGCAGAAGAGCCACAGAGTTTTCCAGTGACTTAGCAAGAGAGAGAATCATTTCCATGAAGTGTTAACACAATAGAAAGATAAATCTCAACAGGCAATGCAGGAATTTAGCAGTACATTTATTCTGGCAAAGGGCAGAAAGACAGATAAGGAGGCAGGGAGTGAAGCCACACTTCATTCTGTCTTGTACAGTGCAATTCTAGAATCAGATTCAACCCACAACATTATTTCATATTCTAGAAACCAAAATTGCTAAAATCTTTGACCCTAGTTTTGTTTTTATTTGGTTTTCTTTTTTTCAGTGACTTACTTTTCTTTCTCACTCTGAAATAGTGCGTTTTGGATTGATGAAACAATCCAAATAGACCATTTTGCTGTCCAGATATTTTTAGTTATGAGCTATAATACAAAATTTCCACTGATTATCAAATCTGAAACAATATAGCATTTTGCTTTTGCAAATGCTTCCTATTTTTTTATTTTTTCTTATTATTAAGAGTACTTTTGTTATGAAGTGCTCACACCACCTGCAGAAGACCATGATGAAAGGTGCATATCCTTACTTGGTGCCCATGACTAGTGAAAGAGGCAGTAGGAGAGCTAGGAACTGTGTGCTTGAAAGCACTTTATTTTGATGAGTTAGCAATCAGAATTACGGTTAGTTTCCTAACTGTATTTTGGCTATATTTCTTAAAAGCAAGCATTATATATTAAACAATCAAGACAGTCACAATTCAATTTTCTAAACAAAATAAACAAGTTTACATACATGTTAATAGATACATTTTCTTATTAATACTGTTTGTATGCACAGTCAACATTCTGCACTTCATTGAATTATGACATAAATCATTGTTTCATGAATTATATTTTATATTTATTTATTTGAAAAGAGAAAGAGAGAGAGACGAGAGAGAGAGAGAGAGAGAGAGAGAGAGAGAGAGAGAGAGAGAGAGAGAGAGAGAATGAGAATGGGTACACCAGACTCTGAAGCAGCTGCAATTGAACTCCAGACACATGTGCCACTTTGTGCATCTGATTTTATGTGGTTTTTGGGATATCAAACCTGGGTTCTTAGGCTCTGCATGCAAACACCTTAACCTCTGAGCCATCTCACCAGCCCCAAAGTAATATAATTTTGCTTTGATATAATTGTCCTTTTGATTTCAAATGATATTTGAATTTGGTAACTATTCTATGTGTTACTGTTTTATTCCCTACTTTACCTGTGATAGATTTCAAGTACTTGAAAATCATTGCCAACAAGATTCCTGTTCTGCCATAACAAAGAACATTTTGTTGTTTTCCAGCTGAAATTTCTTCTATATTTCAAGTTTTTTTCTCTATATAAGAAATCTTATTGAGATAAGTTCCATTCTCATTTGCAGATCACAAAACTATTTTTGCTTCTTGTCCACTCTCAATTTGGATTAAACAATATTGTTTCTGAATGCATGCATGAGCCACCTGGCTTGCTTTGCATCCTGTTCCTCAAGGGAGGATGGAATGAGGCTGCCAGCAGCCTGAAGCAAATCTAGAAAAGGCTGTTCTGACAATTTCCAACCCTGGAAAATAGCACACTGCCTTTCTGATGGCACATTCAGTTCATTTAAATTGTTGTGTGGAAGGAAAATCATGTTTCTTTTTGTTGCTCTTTTCATTACTTTTTGCTATTTTTTTATTTGAATTCATTCCCTGACATCCAGTCAAAATCACCTTCTTAAATATCACTTTTGAAATCAATTATTTTGTAAGGATGAAGGATTTTTTTCTTTCTGATAGGAAATTAAATTGAATAATAATCAGTAAAAGCATGCTGATATATCATTTATGTGTTTTTCCAACTAAAGACACATTGGTTACAGCAGGACATATGTCGTAGATAATACCCCAGAGAAGGTTTAAAATTAAACAATACTCTCAACAATTCACCCTGACACACTCAATCTCAGAAGAAAAAAAAATGAGTACCAATTATATGTACTTTATATGTGTTTATTATTTAGACTTAAAATTTTTAATGTGTCTCATAGTTGATATTGATTGTTAAAGTGACAGGTCATAGAATCACCTATGAAGGCTTATAATGATTCGGTTCCCTTTGTGCATCCCAATTAAGGATTATTTTGATGAGACTAATAGAGGTAAGAAGTCCCATCTGAACAGTTGGCAGTACCATTTATTGACTTGGGTCCTCACCTGTATAAAAAGAGAACTAGCTGAGCAGGCATACTCAGTGTTTTCTATGTCTCCCAGCTGGTGTAAACATGTGGCACAGTCATCCTAGTCTCCCTACGCCTTCCTTGCTATGATGCACTGTAACATGGAAAGGTGAGCTGAAATAAACCCTTCTCCCAAAATCTAAATTTTTTTTCATTTATTGGTTCCATTAATGAGAAATTGACTAATAAAATCTCTCCTGAAGATATTTAATTATTCTATGTAACCTGATTTCCCTCTTCACTGTTGGGGAACTGGAGATACCTACACATCATTTGCTCATTCAATGTATCTAATTAAGTATAATAAAGAAAGAAAAACATTCTATGTAAACTTGAGGATATTGTTTTTACTTATAAATATTTCACTTTGTTATAGAAAGAATTTTATGAGTAAAAAATAAACCAGTGGGGGAAAAATTGATACATGGCATGAAGAATACTGGCAAAGAGAAAAGAAAGACCACACAAAAGGCAGCACTGAGTGTTCAATACCAGATTCGACCAAACTTTCATTTCAAAGTGATTACTTGACAATGATAAATACAAATTTTCAGAAGCAAACCTCAAAGTTAACGCAGAAAGATAGCATAGTCAGTTAAACAGTGTACAATGATAATAAAATCAAATTAGACTGTTAACACAATAAAAAGCTTTCCTACTAAAACTAACTTCCAATTAACATTCAGTTCTTCCAGTTCTTCAGGGGTTAGAATAATGCTGTCCACTTATTAGTTTTTTGCTATTGTAGACAATACCTATGGAGTTTAACTAGTCAGATGTTTCAATTAGCATATTTAACAGAAGACAATTAAGTATGAAAGCTCAATAATTACAAAGACAATGGCAGCATTATTCGCCATCATCTAGTCTCTAGAATTTGGGATAAAAAAAGCACTTTAGTTGATTCTGATTAACAAAGTGAGACAAGATACAGAATCCTCAAGGGGTGACCACATCTATCTGATTTACCAGAAAGCAGTTTCCAGCAGTTGTGATTATCCCATGAATATTAAATTTCACTCTAAGTATCAGTGTCCAGAGGACTCTGTTCCTTCAGCTTATTGTTTCGTGCTCACCACAAAATCAAAGCTTTTAGAAAAGTCAATAACACCTCCAAGTCTGTCTTTTCTAAGAAAAATATTCACCTTTATAAAATTGCAATTAGGAACTGCTTATTGCCTGCTGGGCTTGTAGTATAAGGGAAGTAATTATGAAGGTATATACATGTTGCCTATAAAATACAAATGCAACAGAATGCATCTAATGTATATATATATATATATATATATATATATATATATATATATATATATATATATATATACAGATAAATATATATAGATATATATATACAGATAAATATATATAGATATATATCTGTATACACACACACACACACATATATATATATATGGTTCAATCAGAACCAATATTTCTAATTTGTAATTAGAAATACTTGTAATTTGACAAGTATTCATTCAGTTCAGACTTATCCACAAAGAAAAATATCCTATCTATTACATTTACTAGCAGTAAGATTTATTCATTGAAGAGAATCAATTCTCCCTATTGTCTCCAAAATAAGAAGGAAACAGCTCTAAACAAGAGAACTTACTTGAAGGACAATAACATGCCCTGATTTGTAGGTCTCATGCTGTGCCTCATATTATAATGATATTAGGAAGCCTGGTTCTTGCTCCTCGAGATTTGGATTTTAATCATAGTGAGGCAGGATGCAGCGAATTGGGTATTTTTAAAAAGCAACCATGGTGACTTTAATAAGCTGAGATTCACCATGTTAAACCAATCAGTTCCAGCTTACCATGAAATTAAAACAGGTCTAAGAAGAAAGCTCTGGGCTGATAAACAGAAAAGATCAATTTGTTTATTAAAGTTTCAGTTGCAAAGGTTAGTATTCACTTCTTTGAGAATTTATTTATCTTTCCTGAAACTGTTGACATAGAGCGATATCTAACTATGGAAATGGAGAGATAATATGTCTAGCAGCCAATAGGAAATAAAAGTCAAGCCAACGGACTAGACAATAAGTGCATGGCCTTTGGTAGTGGTTTCCATATGAGTGTATGTCCCCACTAGCCTCAGGTATTTTTGATTAAGGTTAAGCTTCCTGCTTAAGTCTCCTGTAGGTGACTGTAGGTGTGTGTGTGTGTGGGAGTCCAGCCCAAAGGTGTGCAGAGAGAGCAGTTTGACCTCTGCTGGTCCATGCTTGCTTCTGGTGCTGGCTGTTGGTGGTTTCTCTCTGTGTAAATGTATAAATCTCTGACAGGGAGTCAGCTTTGTCCACCATAGATGGAACTCTCCAGGATCTGTAAGAAGAGAGAAAGAGAGAGAGAGAGAGAGAGAGAGAGAGAGAGAGAGAGAGAAAAGAGAAGAGAAGAGAAGAGAAGAGAAGAGAAGAGAAGAGAAGAGAAGAGAAGAGAAGAGAAGAGAAGAGAAGAGAAGAGAAGAGAAGAGAAGAGAAGAGAAGAGAAGAGAAGAGAAGAGAAGAGGAGTGCCAGGGCCTCCAGCAGCAGCAAATCAACTTCAGACTCACTGCATCTGGCTTTATGAGGACACTGGGGAACTTAACCAGGGTCATTAGGCTTTGCAGGCAAGTGCCTTAAAGCCTGAGCCATCTCTCCAGCCTAATATTATTATTTTCATTAATGCAACTGGTATAGAAGAGCCCAGCATAAAATCTTCAGTTAACCAAAAATATTCCAAACTATCAGTATTTTTTTGGTTTTGCTTTATATTCAACTCTCATAAACGTATTCTGTTGATTCTGATCCACACTCTTTATTGCAATCCTATGTGAGTTTCTCTGCCTTTATCAATAAATATTGAAAGTCAGAATTTCTAGATCACTAGGGTTTTTAAGATTCTATCAATTATTGTCAATTTCTAACCTTAATTTTAACCACTCTACAACCTTATTTCTTAGTATATTTGTAATTGCATTAACTAACAGGCTATGTAAATACAAATTCTAGTGTAAGTGCTCTGTGTGTTCATGGAACTTTTATATTGGTATAGCAGATATAGAGTGAATTGAATGCATTACTTCTGTATGCGGAGGGTCCTATGACAAGAGCAGGGCAAAGTAGCTGCTCTGCCCTCCACCCCTTGGAGATCCAGGGCTTTCCCAAAATCCATAGTTCTTTATTCTTTCAGTTGTCCTAAATGTTCTGGCATAGTTCTCTGAGACTTTAGGATATCACTGTGGGGAGCAACCTGTGCTGTTGGTCCTCTTAATTCTCCCCGGGCATGTCTGTCACCACATCCTGGTTGGAGTTCAGGTGCCAGCTTCAGGTCCATAGTGTGTTTCATAGGTGCTGCCCTCATGCTGGATTACTGTGAGCTTGAGGCATTGTTTGAATGGGAGATGTATGCTTGCTTTTGGCTCTGCCTTGTTGGCTCTGTTGTCAACAGAGCAATCAGGGCTCCATCAGGAATATTGTCTCTCCTCTGGTATGACTAATCTGCACAGCCATGGCCAGAGGGGTACTTCCTTGTATTAACAGTGGAGATGAATGGTGACAGCGGTCAGGGAACAGAACAGTCCCACCAGGAAACTGATGGGATGGTTGCCCAGCATGCACCCAGGCAATTGGAGCACAAGAAGAACACAGGCACAGTCTCCGCATGCCAGGGCAGAGTGCAGGGTTTTTCCTGGTGTCATTGACTAGTCCCCTGCAGGGTCATTGGAACTGCAAATGAGAATGCAAGCTGCCAGCATTGAGCTGGTTGTGAGAGCAAGCGCAACAACATCATTTGCATGTCCTGGGAAAGGCACAGGCCTAAGGAGCAGAGGAGCTGAGACGACCAAACCAGTCAAGCTTTGCTTCAGACTGGCCCAGGGAAGAGAACCTGAACGCATGTTTTCTTTGATAGCACTGTCCAGCAGGAAGGATCCAAGGTTGGAGCTCAACTTTAGTCCCCCAGTTCTGAGGTTTTCTAGGCTGGATTATCCAGGAAAGGACTTTGTGGGCACTTCACTTTCCTATTCTTCAAGGAATGCTGTTTCTCTTACCCCTGTTTCAGTGGGTCCAAACACAATTCTCCCGAACAGGTGGAAGACCTTCTTCCAAACTGCACACGTCCAGGCACAAGAAATATCCACTGAACAGCAGGACCTGATTGCACACTCACTGGGATAAACTGGGCAACGCTTGGACTTCACACACATAGAGTGGGGATTGTGGACTACCTGTGCTGGTGCTCAAGATGTCAAAGTCTCACCTAACCCACTGCAACCTCTTGGCCATGGGTCCATTGACAGGGGAAGTGTCTTTTATCTCCCCAGACTTTCAGAATTCAATCTTGGGAAACAGGGAATAGAAGTTGATGGAACAATCCTGGAGTCCTTTTCTACTTCCAACTCCTAATCCAATATAGATTATTGATCTGTGTCTCTTGTTCAGAAGGAAAGGAAAAGGCATTGAGGATAGCAGGTGATTGGATTACAGTGCATTTGTGAAGCAAGCTGAATTACATGCATGTATGAAAGTGTCAAATATGTTATAAGTTATAATAAAAATAAAATCATTTTCCTTGGGATCATATGTAATTTATGAGCATTGTGCATAATTTAAAATGAAAGAAAAGTGAACCTGGACCTGTTCTTAACTCTTTGCTCAGTTGTATATTGTGTGTGTGTGTTTGCATGTGTGCCTGTGTGCATGTGTGTGTGCATGTGTGTGTGCACGCAAAGTTAATTATGCTATTGTTTTATGATTTGCAAGGAAATTTTAGCAGAGTTTTAACAAAAAAAACTTTCTTAAAACCCTTAAGAAGCAAATTCTCTGAGGCAGCAGGAAAACACTTGGATGGTAGAGTTTAGCTTTCTGAAGTCATGTTCAAATGCAAACACAAGCAGATCACTAGCAAGTTTTGTCAAAATTAACATTTAAAAAATAACTCTTTTAAACTTGAATATTCTTTGCTACTCTGAGAAATTTTAAATCAAGACAAAATATTAAATTTTTGAACAATAAACAGTTCAGTGTGTACCTATTGTCATTCCCCTTCCAAAGCACTTATTTGTCTTGAAAGCCAGGACATGTGAAAACCATGTGAAGGACAACTTAGAAATCACTGAGATCTCTCTAAAATCCTCTTGTATAGAAAATCTATTGTTTCATCCACTTGAAAGGTCTATGGAAAGAATAACTTGAAGCTTTGTTACTCCAAAAAAAGGAGAAATTAGTCAAAAAAAGAAAGAAAACTAGTAGCAGGCTAGTCACTGGTGCTGCTTTCCAGTGCATTAATAAAAACTAAAAAAAGAAAAACAAAAGATGATCTGAAAAGAAAAGTTGGAATATAAAAGTATACAGGTCCTTTCTTACACTATGACATATACACTTGACTTTACAAAACTAAATGTATTTGCAGGGATATGTACTGAGTTTTAACAATTCAAGAAAAGTGGGTGGAGGGAGGCTTCACATCCTCCTGCCTTCTAGATCTCTCCTTTTTATGTATCTTAATCTAATAATATCTCTCTAACCCTTAAAAAAACAACAATAAGACAAACAAAAGCTGCAAGAGAATGCAGTACTTTCTTCTTTCTGTCTTACTTTGAAAGACTGAACAAACAGAGAAGAAATTCCAGGCACAACAGTAACTGAGCTAGAACGCTGAGGCCATGCTCTGGCTTTCACACAAAGCCCTTCAGCAAAGGGTGGAGATGTACTTGTCAGAGGTTTAAGGGAATTTTGTAATAAACCATCTTCTTCTATTAACAAAGAGTGTACTTCTATGCATATGCAATAAAGAACATGGAATTTACACAAATATCTCACAAATCCTTCAATTTCACACAATATTGCAAGAAATTAAAAGAAAATAGTAAGGAACAAACCACCCTTTGTAAAAGGAGTGAAAGAGGATCTAATTCTGTCATTGATACATGATATTACTGAAAATTTCAATTTACTAGCAAAAAATAATATAAAGGAAATGTATTCATGATCAGAAGTTAAAATTTATTCATACATTCTACCTGTCTTAAAGTAAATATTTAAGGTCAGTAAATACATACTTTAATTATTTTAAATATCTTAAAATTACTAAAGAAAGTAATACTTAAAGAACTAAAGGCATCTATGACAATAGTTTCTCACAAATGTGAAAAGAATAATAGAGATAAATAATATTTTATCTGGAGGAAAAAGGCTTAGTGAACTTCAAGATACATTTTGAGACTAAAAAAAAATTATGAAGGTTTTAGAAAAGGATGTGTGTGAGACAGGAAGTGTTGAGATCAACTACAAGATCCGGTGCATTTCAAACAAGAATAACACATCTTCTACTGGGAGTGGGTTCCAGCAAACATGCCAGTGCTGGAAATATACTTTAACCCCTGTAATGGGAGGTAAATAGATATTTATGAATGGATAACCATAGAGTAGCCCAGAGCCAATTGGCTGATCTTTCAAGCACAGCTCTTGTCTAAGTGAGAATTTTTTTTGTCAGATTGCGCGCCTTCTTTGAATAAATCATGCTTGCCAAATAATCCTTTTCTTCTCTCCACTTTCGGTTTTTCGTTTATAATTAATGTGTATTTTTTCCTGTTTTTGGAACTTTCAAATATGTATATAATGGATTGCTCCCCCATTGCTTTCTTTATCTCACTCCATCTCTCATTAAAAAACCACCCAGAAAAGGCAACAGACCATCATCAGATTGGGACAAATGAAGAAGGTGGGATGAAGCCTAAATCTAAAACATTTGGCTCTGGCTAGAAACTCCCAGTATCACAAACTGGTTACTATCCACAATGAGCTGTCGGTCAGAAAGACCAACAGGATCCTCAAAACAAGACAGAATTCTGTCAAAGCTCTTGACTACTTACCTGATATAAAAAGTAAGACCCTACTGCTGAAGACACCACAGGCTGCTGACTCACACATTCATGAGTCCCCACTGAAGTCTCAAAGGAAGCCAGTTTCCAGATTGTAAGCCCATATAGTACTCTAAAGCGTTCCATGACCTTCCAGGGGTAAAAGGCTTTGTTATCAACTTGACTTTTTTTAGTAATCTTTGGTAGATCTCTGAGGTTTGTTCATAGGAAGGCAGCCCTTTCAGTAGGGGACAGGGGTAAGGAGGTTCAGGGAAGCCAGAAATTAACATCTTTCCTGGGAGGGCAGTGCAGGAAGAAATTCCAGAGATTCAGGGTTGGTGACAGGGGTGCAAAAGCCCACCCTAAGGCTACATACAGAGAAAAGAATTCTCTCTCTCCCTCTGCCTCCCTGCCTGCCTGGCTGCTGGTGCTTGTCATGCATCTATTTGTCAACATTGGTCAAAGCTCCCACAGCCTTCCAGCCTGGACTGAAGACTGGTAGCTCCCAAGGAAGTCTTTAGGCCTTTAGGGCTGGATTGGCACTGCTGAAGCACTGAAGGGAAGAAAGAAAACAACAGCAGAGCACTGATGTGTACCTTTTCTCTTCTTCCCAGATGGCATGGCATTAATATTTCACTTCTGCATTGCTCCAACCACTATCTAAGGCCCTGATGTTGAGCAACCATGGACCAAAGTCTCTGACTTCATAAGCCTTAAATTGTTAAGTGTTTCTAGCAGATATTTGGTCACAGTGATGAGATAGATAGATTCCAGAGTTCTTCAACATTCACCCTTTCCAAAATCACAAAGTTCTTGTCAATTAGTCTGCAGGATCATCAAAGGGGATCTTACTTCACCAGAAAAATGTAGTTCCCGAGAAAATCACAATCCAATGATGTAATGAACTCTTGAAAACTGGAAAGGAGCAGGATGTTGCTACCCAGAATATAGAAAATTTAAAGGATGAATAATAAAGGGCATTCTTCTATAACCCAGGTACTATAAATACATGATTTTTTTTCTCCAAAAAGAAAACAAATAAACTAACTCTGTTTAGCAGAATGACTGAATCATATATTTGAAATGCTTTTCTCAACTATAAAAACACATGACTAAATATAAATTTGTATATTGATAGGTAGTAAAGAATCAAATGTACAAAAATCCTCCAAAATGCATGAGAACTATATTTCTTTATTAGTACTTCTTAAAATGTCATACTTGATATTCCTAGTTTATTGTTCTATTTATAAATTTTTATGGTTTACTTTTTATTTTTTTTTAATTTTATACTTTTAATCCCTTCCCCAGTTTTATGGTTGCAACAAAGATAAATTTACATTACTTTAGAGGAAAGTAAATTAAAACCTCTCATTTTGTCACAGATACAGGCATTTTTTTGGCTTCTAAATTCTACGTGGAATTTGTTCTTTTAAAAGCCTGCTCATATGGGGAAAAGGCACATCTCCAAAATAAATAAGATATAATGTCCAATAAAGAGATAAAACAAACCTTGACAAAATTAGAAATGAGGAAATGCAAACACCACAGAGATGTAACACACTGTACCTGGCATGTTACTGGACTCACAGAGATTCCAGTAACATTTCAGGAATCTCAGTTGATAGATGTGTGGGGCAATGGATCTTTTACAACCACGTTTAATTACGTCAGTCTGTTGCATGCCGTAAAAATTCTACTAAATTCTATCCTAGTCTATCAACTATTTCCTTGAATATCATGTTAAAACTATAATTTCTACCATTTAAAGCATGATGTATTTTCTCACATCATTGAATTTGATTAACCGATCGTATTTAAATGTGCTAAATACATATGTGGTTAATTGTCTTGTCTTGTCCATTAGATTATGCCTCCAGTAAAGTGAAGATTGCTCCTTCATGTGTTCTCCTTTTTACATATTGATAAATACACAGAATTTAATTATTAATACTGTGTTCTGTATCATTATGCATTTGCAAAACAGAGCTAACTGACAACTATATAGTAGCAACTAAAGACATCATATTTCTACTTTACTGTAATGGTAATGCTTAATTATGATTAATGTTGATGTTAGGTATAATCAAATAATACTTTTTGAATGGGAACAACTTTTATGTTATATAAAATACTGTCACATCCAAAACAGTTTATTTACAGATAGACTAAAATTTAAAAAATGAACGAAGACTATTATTTATGTTAATTTGAGTCAGTATATATTCTTATTCTCAATGTCATTTTAACTCTATTTACAAGTACTTCTAAGAGATGTACTAATTTGTATATTGCGAAAAATAGAAAGGTTCCAATAAGTTTAAGTTGAATGACTACACATATTTGATAATTTTTATCTTCTCTAATTTTATATCTCCTTAGAGTTCTTGTTCTTAATTGTAATTGTTGTATAACAGGACTTTTATAGATATATTACTTTAAATTTGGTATCTCCTTGTAATCAAGTAATTATTTTCTTAATTTCTATCCAATTTTTATGATAGTATATAAGTTTTTTCAAGGTATAGACTGTATATACAAACCTGAAAGAAAGTCACTCCTTCAACTCAGAACATATTGTTTTTGTATAATCACAAGCTTCTCTCAGTTTTAAATCAGGAAAATCTTGTAGTCAAATACAAAAACACATTATAATTATGGAAGTTATCAATAAGAAATTTAAAATCAACAAGAACACATCTTATCTCCTTTACACATTCAAGGAAGCGGTTACCAAAAGAATTGTAAGGGAATTATTTGTCATCATATCTTAAAGAGGCATTTTGAAAGAAAAATAGCAAAAATTTCAGTTTTGATTACAATGTTGAAAATCTCACATGTCAAATCATATATTTTAATGTGTTCACCTTTTGTACATTTTTAAATTGAGCCATATAGCTTTAGAGATAGTTACATACAAGAATCTCTTCAGTAGAACTTCAATACTTCCAAGAATCAGCTCTTTAATGTTTTTACATTTTGTTCATATATTCCTATGGTGTCCTTCATTTATCCCAACCTTTCCTTCTCCTCTTTTCTATCTTTCATTTGTTGTGTGACCCACTGAGTTAAATGAGGATTACTCTCATGGTCATGGGGTAGTGTTATTTATTGAAGCATGGGCAATTTCCCAGTGGCTAGATCACTGAAGAAAATAACTCCCCACCCCTCTACCAGCAATCACTGCCTGCCAGATGTTTCTCATATAACATTCCTCATGCATGGTGTTAAGGGAAAATGCTCAATTGCTCTATCTGGTGCAGAAATTGTCCAGTTAACCATGGCTGCTGTGAGTTCTTGAGTGTAACATCCACATCATGCCCAGAAGACAGTGTTTATAGCAGCACTTGGTTAAATCAGCTGCATTTTATTCTTTGTAAAGCTTATGAAATGTTTTGTATTTATAAAGAGAATTACAAATTTTTGAGTGCTCTAAAATGATGATTAAAGCCAGTATTGTCACTCTAAGAAAACTTTCTCATCTTATCCTATATCTACTATATATTTATCTTTTCTCAATTCTATTTTTTTTTGCCCAGTGTGTCCTCATCACTTGCTCTGAGGCCCATTTCTTGAAAATTAACATTTTTATGAGAAATGTACAAAACTCTTCAGATATACAATACAAAATCTAGATATACTTTTTGTCCAAATCCCTTTGCCCTGCTCTGCAGGAGGACCTCTCCTGGCAGCACATCCTTCGGATCCATGAGCCCCGCTCTCAGCTGCAGAGAGTAGGGGAGCTTGTGGGAAGCCAAATGAGTGAGATACGCTTGATTATAGATGGCTCATTCCCTTTCTTTTCATCTCTTCTACAATTCATGAAGTGCCTTTTGAGTTTTGTAAGTTTTCAGATCAGTTGGAAGTCAGCAAAAATTTATCATTAATGAGTTCATTTCCACAAAAATTGGCTTATTACTTCCAGTGTTATATGCTAGTGACTTTGTATGCATTTCTCTATTCTTTCATAAAGATATTTTTTCACCTGCCACATGTACAGATAATGAGATTGGTAAGACACTCATGTTTTAAATAATCATTTCAAGTAAGAAAAAACATATTTTCAACAGTAATTTAAATGAATTTAAAACTGTATGTGAAATTACAATGCTGTCTAGAAAACTAATTTTATTATTCTAAAATGCAACCAACAAGGGTTAATAAGGACTCCAGATAATTATGAAAATAACTCATCGATAATTATGTAAAATGAGTATCTTTCAGATAATATGTAAGTATGCATGCATTAAATACATAAACAAATATAACCACATGGATGCAAGTTTATATAAAAATATTTTAAAGAAAATTATCTGTATTACATAAATTGAAGGCTTACTTTCCAGTGTCCTTATCAAGATTTGTGGTAGTTATTATTGAGAAGTCTTTTTTCTCTTTGCCTTGCTCATTATCTTTCCTTGGAATATCAAGTTTTCTCCAGGCAAGAGATAATTCTCACAAAGGATGTGATGGCTTTATAATTTAAAGTTATAAACTTGTACTGAAACAATGCATTTCTAAAGTGACTATAAAGTTGTGTCATACTTGCTGGTCAGCATGTATCTCCTACGTGTCACATACATTTAAAACAATGCCAAATGAAACCAATTCGAGCTCTTTCAGGTCAATTGAAACACTTATTGTAAACTTGTAAAAAAAGACTGTGAGTAAGTTAAACACATTCCAATGCAAAACAAAACAAATTCTAGTCTGATTTTATGACTTTCTAAAGCCAATGTATAAAATGTGATATTAACAGATATTTAGAGAACAGAGTGTGTAAATTATATGCAAACACATAATGTGTGTTTCAGTATAAAGGCAACTTAGCAAAAGTTTAACGTTTTCACAAACTGAACAATTAGATAATCATATAAAAATGTGAAGCTGGAGAAATAACTCAGTGGTTGAAGTGCTTGCTTGCAAAGCCTGCTGGCCTGAGTTTGATTCCCCAGGACCCACATAAAACCAGACACACTAGGTATAGTGTATTATTCATGAAGTAAGTAGCAAAAGGCCCTGGCATACCTATTCTCTCTCTCTCTTCTCTCTCTCTCTCTCTCTCTCACACACACACACACACAAATAAATAAATAATATTTTTAAATGTGTACTTCAATCCACTCCTCATGATATACACAAAAATCCACTCAAAGTAGAAAGCAGGACTAACTGGATTGTCTGAATACTGGAAATATTTACAAGAAAATACTAGAAAACATTTGTTATCTGGTGTGTTGGTAAATTTTAGGTATTACCTTTACTGGGGGAAATAGGAGTGGATTACCCATTACTTCTAGTGTGCTCAAGAGGTTATTTGTTTTTATTTTTTCTCCCACGTAAAACTACCATTTGTGTTGGTGGATCCAAGAAAATAGATTGCTCTCTCCCACTTGGGGGGTCATTATGTCATCTCTAAAGATCTCAAATAAAATGAAAAGGTATAGAAAGGGAGAATTTTCTCCTTCTGACTGACTTTTGAGTTGGAAAATTGATGTACTTGACATTGGACACAGATTTTTTTTTTACCATTTTCACACTTCTGAGGCCTTTTGCTTCAGGCTGAAATTAAAGCAGTGGCATTCCTGTCTACTTTGTAGATTTCATTTTGTGAAACTTTCAGTCACTAGTATCACATGTGATTTCTTCATAATGAGTATCCTTTTATTAACTTGTGATAAATCAAAATCTTAGCTATTAAACCAAAACAATGAAATGTTTTAAAGATACTGATATAATACAAATAATAATAATAAAGTCAGACACAGGAGAAAATATTTGAAAATTATATACACACACACACACACATATATATATGATCAATAATAAGAACCCAACAGAAGCAGTTTAAAAATAAGCGCACATTTGAATAGACAGCTCATCAGACAAAGACAAATGGGTGCCAAATAAACACATAAAAATAAATTTTGCATCATGAGACACTAAGAAAATCTAATTTACAAGTCCAAGGAGAGGTGGATGCGTGCTTACAATCCAGGCACTTAGGGTGAGGAAGCAGGAAGACCATGAGTCCAAGCCTATCCAGTCCTGCATGATAGCAAGAACATGAACTTCCCAAAGCTCCTCAATACTGATGACAATGGTTTACATTATCTACTTACTTGGGACATTGTCCTGTAGTTTAAAATAAATTGAAATATACATTCAAGTGTCTACATATGATATAAGTATTCAACTCCTAGGTAGTTTCTCAAAATAAATGAGCCACAGGTGTATGCTCATTTACTCACAAACTTGCAAACACATGTTGCTAGTGGACTTTCAGGCAATAATGAAACCTGTGAAAGAGTTCAAGTGTTCAGCCATAGATGAGAGGATCAAGAAACTAGAGCCTCGTCACCAAATAACAGTAGTCTGCAACTGAGCATCCCTCTATCTTTTTGTTGATGTTGTTGTTTTCTTTGTTTTTTGTTTTTGCTGTGGTCAGTTTGAGACAGGGTCTGCCTATACAGGCTTCAATTATGGAATTCTCCTGCCTCAGCTGGAATGACAGGTGTTTGGAACCACTCTCTGATCATTGAGTTAATTGATTCACGTCACAACTGGGATGAAGTATACACAACCCAAAGCATCATCTTGGCTTGATCTGACATCGGCTCTGTCTCGTCTTGCATTTGGGGCTATTTTCTGTAGTCGTGGAGGCACTTCTGAGCGGCGGCTCTAGTATGGTTCTCTTCCTGTCTCCTTAGTAGGTGATGTGTCCACCTCTCTGGAAGGTACCAGGGAGTAATGACGTACGACCAAGCTTGTTAAAATAATTGGTCATGAGTCTTTTCAAAATTAAAAACTTAGGTATCACCTAAGTTTATCACTTGATCAATGTCCCTTTATGTAACAAAATTCTCAGTTATTATTCAGAGAGGTCCGTCTGTGACAGTTTCTGCTTTGGAAACCTACAGAAAAACTTCACATATATGACAAAGCCAACTTAAAAATAAGAGTCCTCCTTGCCCAAAAGTTACAAAAGGATAAATGTGGAGTACGAGAAGAATGGAAATGCTTCATGCAGCAGTCTGAGCAACAGAGGTTGTACAGTGAGGTTGTTTATGCTTGTGTGCTTGGTTTGTGAAGAATAAATACTGGACGCAGATCACCCAAGGGCATGACTCTCAAGGTTCCTTTCCCCAATGTTGTGGTTTGAACAGAAAAAAAATATCATCCATAGGCTCATGTGTTTAAAGACTTGCTACACAGGTGTACTAGTACTTGGGAAGGTGGTGGGTCCTTCAGTAGACTGAGCCTTTCTGGGAAAGTAGGTCACTGGAGGGCAGGCTTGGGGTTTTACAGCCCCATCACACTTGCTCTTTATTCTCTCTCTTCTTGACTTGAATGCAGTATGAACTAGCTTGCGATGCCTTTTCTGCCATAATTGATTCTTATCTCTTCAAATTATAAATTGAAATAAACCCTTTCCTTTCTTTAGTTGCTTATAGTCAAGTGTAAGTTCACAAAAATGAAAAAGTAAGTAACTATGCATCCAAATTGGGAGGATTACTTAATTCTCCACTTCATATGCCTCATCTAGAAAGAGTCTCATATATTTGAAACTGTCAGGTGTGTTACAAAGAAGAAGGTGTGTTAATGAAGATCACATGAGAGAGCCGGCATACATTGTCTGGCATAGAATTTCTTCATAAATGTGAATGCTCAATTATATTCCACATCTCAGAAAATAAGCAGAGCTTAAATTATTAATTCATGTTTATATTTTCTTTAAGCAAAATAAATATTTTAAAGCATTAAAATGATTCACATTATGTATTGAGCTATTCTTTCAATGAATAACTCATTTGACTAAAGTGTATCAATTTACTAGTCATCTGAATGTGAAATAAAGATTTCATTATTGCAGTGTTTTATAACAGATAAAAGTTTCAATTAATGTCATACAAATTTCACAACACTATATAAAATAATTTGCATCATAAACATTAATTCTAAGTGATTCCTGCCTCCTTATCTTTTATGATAAATACTGAGTTTCTATCTTGTTAGACAAGTACAAGTTATTTTGAGGGGAAAATGTTGCAGCCTATTTCAAAAGCACTACATTTCTGCTAATTTGGTTACAAAAATGCAAAGTTATTTTTAACAATGATATAAGAACATTTCTTTCTTACACAGCCATTGCCAAATATACATGTTGGGGTTTATTGTATACCTGCCATTTGATGAGGATGGAAGATAATAGGCCTAAAGCCTTACTAAATTTTGGTGGTCATCTTGTTTACACAGATTTCCAGCAACAGCCTATTTTGCTTTGAATTCCTGGGGATCATAGATTGTAATTTTCACAGGATACTTTCAGGGTGATTTAGCAAAGAGAATTTTTTTTTAAATACATAAAAATAGTACTTATTTCAGAGTGAATTACTTAAGACTTCAGCATACCTCAGCTGAAAACAGAGAAAAAATATACTCCCCTATTCATTTTCTGATAAAAATTCCCCTATTGTGTCCTAATTTCAGTTATAAAATAAACATAAGTAAATAAATGAATTTTTTCTTTTAAATTCTCATAAAAATATTTTCATTATTCAATCTGGTTATATTTAATATATTGCTCTATGAAATCATTTACATGTTTATCTTTTACTTTCATTTTTTGTGTTCCTATAAAAATTACAAGAAATATGACATATTTTAAACATACCATTAAATGGGCTTGAATTAACTTATATATATATATATATATATATTCATACAAATTATGATATATTAATTTGTCATAATTCCAAGATATGCCTCCTTATATTTTAAGAAATTCAGTAAACAATCTCAAAATGTGGCACTCTGGGAGATGAATCATTTGTACTAAAGGAACCTAATTCAAAACAAAACCAGACAAACAAACCAAAGGCAGCAGCTGTGAAATCCTTCTGACATCAGTCCTGTTTCTTAATAGTGGGAGATGGAATTTTACATGAAAGATGTCTGTCCTTTTCCAAGAGGAACACAACATGCTTATCACAAAGGGCCAGGGGCAAAAGACAAGGTGGGTAATTTTCTCATGGCCAAATGTAAGGAAGGGTACAGCATTCATTTAGGAGCCCTAGAAATTTCCCTGTGAATGTCTTGTATCTATTCTGTTTCAACCTCCTTACTTTGGAGACACTGGGAAATTAAAACAATTTCTACTTACACTTATCATCTCATATTTTTTAAATAAGTAAGTCACTTTCAAAATAAGCATTCCATTGTTCACCTATTAAAAGCTTTTCTATGCAATTTATATAATTTAATCAATTCCCAGTAAATGGATTCACTTGATGCTGAGATCAAAAGTTAAAATACCATTTTGTACAACTTTTCCATGGTTATTGAGTAAGGGTAAGACAGAAAAATATAAATATCTTACATTGAAAATATAACCTTAATATCACTATAACTTCTGACATATAGCTTTCAAAATAAATCAAAAATATCATCATACATAATTAATTAAACAATGTCTATTATTACTCATCATTGTGTTAGGAAAGTAGCAATAAAAATTAGTGAATTCAGGACCGACTTAGAAATTTTGTTATGCATTTGATAACAGAAATAAAATAAAACAAAAAAATATATAAACCTTTGCTGGACGGTTTTCTCAATGGAGAAATCACTTGTGTGTAATCAGATGGGCCATAGTTTGGATCTGCAACACTATTATAAAATCTAAGTTGCCAGGTGACCTGCCTGTAATTCCAGGTCTTGGGAGACAGAACCTGTAATCCTGGGAGTAAAATGGCTAATAAGACCAGATGAAACAGTGAGCTGTGGGTTCAACAAGAAATCCTGCCCCAGTGAAGTTAGAGAGTGATAGAGGAAACACCTGGTTCAACATCTAGCCTCCACATACATGTGTACCTGCATATATGTGCACCCACATGCCTACACACACGTGTGTGTATAAGTGTGTGTGTGTGTGTGTAGAAAAACATTGAAACACCTTGTAGAGCAAAATATTCATGTTGTAGTTTCAGTCAGCTTCTTCAAATGAATCTGAATTTATCCTGTTTAATAACTGCCTTGAATTATATAATCAAACCATAACGCCCCCAAAACTCCAAGATGATAGTCATAGGTAGCAAACTCCCATTTTCTTTCTCTTTTCCTGATGCTTCTTCTTAAATTTCAAGACCTGTTCCTACTTCAGAAGAAGAAGTAGTCAATGTGGTGGTGTTGTTGTTGCTTTTATTGTTGTTTTGTTTTGTTTTTGGGAATCTGTGGAATGTTATATTATAGAATGCCACATGGATTTAATGGCAATTTTCAATATTCTTAAGGATACAACTCCTGTCTTATCTACTTATCCTGAATATTGGTGAATTTATTTTCTTCACATGCCTACAATGATGGTACCTGAAGTGAAGGGCAGTGAGTGATGGCAATGATTAATCAACACCGCATTGCTCATCTTCAGAAATGACAACAGGTAGGATGACATGGCCACTTTCCTCGTGGCTTCACAAAGTTTTCATGACTATTCTGTCACTAACTGGTCATTTATTTTAATGTATTAATATAATCATACTATTTACCTGTTAACAGTATAAGTATGTATCAATGTTGAAATCATTGCATATTTATTTATTTCATGGATCCCATCGCCATGACACACATTTCCCAACAGGGCTCTACCTGCTAAAGTTTCCACAATCTTTCCAAACAGTATCTCCAGCTGGGAACCATGTGTTCAAATATATGAGCCTGTGAGAGGACATTTCATATTCAGCCCACAATACAATAGTATAAAGTCATTATTATGTTGATATCTAAAATATATACAATCAAAAAAAATTTACACAGAAAGACCACAAATCAAAAGCAGGAAAATATTGTGTCTGATCAAGAAATTTCAGTTTTTCTTTCTAACATTTTTTTAATAATTAAAGAGACTTTAGTGACTTAAGAGAAAGAAAAAGAAAAAAAGATGCTACAGAGACTTCTTGCCATGTGAAAGACAGGAAGGGGTACAGAGCCTATGTGGGAGTAGGGACCCCACCATCTCAGCCTGGCTGGGTTTAGATGAGGGGCTCACCTGAGCAGCAGGGACCTGGAATTTCAGGAGAGATGAAGAGCCAGAAGAGAGTTCCTTTGATATGTTTATTAAGTTGAAATGTATTTCAAGCAATCTTAAATCTGAAGTTTTTTTTGTTTTGTTTTGTTTTTTAAGGTTGGGTCTCACTATAGCTCAGGCTGAAAATCTGAAGCTTTAAGTAGATTTCTCTGTAAAATAAATCTACATCCAAAAGAAAAACATTGAGTGTGTTGAGGAAAATTCCCATTCTTTCAAATTTCACTAAATTAAAATGTTCACAAAGAGCATGGAATGGGTTAAACAACTATATAAATACACCATGTGTTTTCAGAATCATTTATGATACTGAGAAATCCTATAATATGTTGTCATTTTTACATCACAAAGACAAAAATGATAATGTAATCATGTTGATGTGAGACCATACATTCAGTTCCAAGAGAAGTTATGGTGTTAAAAATAATTGTTTGTATTTTAAACATTATGAAGGCTGAATTCAATCATTTAAAAACTGAAATAAGTTTAAAAGGTATCATTATTTGGTATTAAATAAAAAGTACACAAAATTGTTTCAAATTACATGCCTTTATTAAAATGTTAATGGAGGAAAAAACTTCAAATATTCAATTGATCTCTTTCTGTAATTAAAAATGATTCACATTTTTCACACATATTTAGAAATTAATAAGAATGCAATGGATATTTTCCATCAACAAAATGTGTATTGCTATTTATTATTAATCTAGATATAATATAAAATCTAACTTTGTTGTCTTTTTAGACTATAGCCTATATATTCTCCTATTAGAAATTATACAACTTCAGTTTTATATAAATTAAGTTAAACAGGCAATGGTTCTGTTTATGTATAATCAGTTAATTATAATAAAGTGAAGTCCACCTGGACTGTTCTTAAGACAGAATTGAATAGACTTTATAAGGTCTTTTCTGTTATTAGATCCATGAATTTTTACTGTGCTCAGCAGTGCTGCTGTTAATTTGCATTCTAAAAGATATTTTCAAATGGTACCATGGATTTAACTTGAAACATAAAAGCTAAGAAATTCAAAGTTAAATTCACATTAGATTTTGTTATAATCCATATTAAAATGGCTATTTTTAATATGTGCATATTTTGCATTTATAATGCTGTCTAATAAGGTTTGCCTTGGTACTAAAAAGGACAAGAATAAATGCTTTAAGAATCAAGGTTTTATGGAAATTGTAGAATGCTTTGTCCCTTCTGTTAACTCTCTTGAGACAACCTAACTTTAAAATGTATATATTTTGAATAAATTCAGTTGTATTCAATTGATGCCTACTATATATATATATATATAGTTAGCTCCTCTGGTCTAATGATAAAAGTTAAAGTTGCATGTTTTACATCTTCTTACACTGTGATGAGAAAGACAAAAATTTTTAAAATTAAACATCTGGTGTTAAGTAGCTTGGAAGATATTTCTTCCATGTACAGAAGAGGACTTTCATATCAGTCTGAGGACAGGTACATGCATATTTTGTAAGTTTTTTTTTTTGTAAAAGAAATACATAAAAACAAATAATACAAAATCAACAGTAAAAACTCTTTGTCCCTCAAAAGATGTAACCTACTTCATAGGAAAGAAGATATACTAAGGAGACATCATGTCCCTCCTCTTGTCTATCAGACTATTAATCAATGGACACCAAAATTGGAATTTCCTTAGGAATCTGATAATGGGAAAAGAAGAAGACTGAAGCCTGGTTCCAAAGAGGCAGAGGGAGCATTTCTCTCAAAATGAGTTCATACAGTTCTGACATCCTCTCTGGCCACCTTGAAGGAGAAATGAGGCCAACGGGATGAGGGCTGTGACGTGCAGTAGACACAGCTCTTCCTCTCTTTTTAAACCTGAACCTGAGGGGATTTTTCACTGGACCTCTTTGTTCCTCTGTCCATTATGGCCACGTTGAATAAGTCTCCAAATTTACACTATGACTTTTTTCACTTTAATCGATCTTATTGACAGGTAGCTGAGCCTGGCTTATTTGGTCTCCCAGGACACAGGCTCTGATTATAATAACAACCTTAATAATTTTGGCGAGCTAATTAGGAGCAAAGGCTCCATTTAGGAGTCAGCCAATCCCAGGAAACATAGCTGTGATGGAGAGGAAAGATTGGACATCCCACACAGTTTATGGAATGGCTTTATTCCAGGAACATTATCTTCTCACCCCAGCTGCCATCAGGCAGTAGGTCAGAGACCCTCGAGCTTCTGCATTAATCCTGAAAACCACTTCCAAAAGAACCACATGGCCAGGATAACCACAACTATTTTATTTGCAAAGAAAACTATCCTTTTCCCTTCAAAATTTAACTTGTGTAGCACTATTCAATTCATAAAGCAATCAACTGAGTTTTTCTGCTATTTCTGACCTTGTAAATTGAAGGTTTTTTAAATCTCTATAGGTTAACATGATATTGAAGGTTTTTTAAATCTCTATAGGTTAACATGATATCTTCAGTTTGGTTATCATGAAATGCACATAAGCTTTGTCAATATTGACATGGACTAATTTTTACATTGGGTTTGCTCATAATGATTATCAAAGATAATATATTCTTCTTGAAAATAACATGAAATTGGATATTTCAATATTTAATTTGATATAGGTACATTGTGAAATTATCAAGATTTTCTGTTTTCTTAAGTTAGTTGCCTCTACACTGTGCTGATTGTTTTTATTGCTTTTGACTAAAAGAACTATGTGTTAAAAATTATGGCCCTAGGTTGAAACCTACTAAACTCTACTTATGACAAATGGACAGTTATCAAACTGCCTACAAACTATATACCAGTGCTCATCTCATCCTACTTCACAAAGGTTAATGCAGAGACAAATAGTTGGTAAATTTTTTGAAAATAAATTATTTTATTGTGCTAAATTCTCCTAGGAAAATTCATACCACTCCCTCCAATACTCAGAGAATATTGTGGTTGATGATGCAGAAAGAATGTAAGATCCAGATGAAGTGGAAGACTATGGAATGCTTGCTTTGTTCTAGAACATGTTCTTTATATTCATAAATTCATACAAGCTGTCATTTTCTGTACACAATTGAGTATCCCATCATGGATGAAGGAGGGAACCATGATACCTCATGATACCTCATCCAAAAGGAGCAATTGGATGACCATGAAGAGATGAATAAAGAAAAATATATATGGTTATCAGTATACATATATATATATATATATATATATGATTATCAGTAAAGATGAATGAGGTACATATATTGGAATGTATGAATATATCTAACTTTGTGTGCTTCCTAAAATGTAATAAAATTAATGGTTTTGATATTGTTTAATGATTTTAGAAATGTGAAAATGCACCTTAGATAAATATTGAAAATATAGCAATTACATAAGTAATAATTTCAAAGTTTCTTAAGAAACCTGTATCTTTTAACTGTAAGCATGGCCATTAACTATTTCAGCATTAATTTTGTGGTGCTTCATAATATGTTCCGTTCCTTTGGAATAATTTTTCTGTTTCTAAGGTGTATTTGTCTTCTTGGAATCTCCTGTTGAATTTTTCTAGCCAATCTTTGGGAAATCATACCATGCCTGAACAACTTTTCTACTGTAACAAAGAGAATCTTACACAAAATATTTAGACTACAAATGCCAGGTAAATTTACAGCATGTGCAATGCATCTATGATCATTTTGATCTTATTTCTTGGTCACCTAAATAGATGTGCAACTTAATATCTATGAAGCATAATTGTTTTAGCAGTAATGTATATAAAAGTTTTTGTATAATCGAGTTGCAAAGTTGTTTTAACCATTTCATGACAATCACTTTTTCACATCTTCATATGTATATGGTTACAATGCAAGTTTAAAATGATATTTAGAACACATGTTTAATGAAATGAACAACTGTTTCCAGCATATTTGATTTTCATCTTCATTTTCATCGCTACCTCAGTTCCAAATGTGAGTAGTCTTAGGTATTGGGATGAAAGTATCTGTTTCCAGATTCTTCTGGGATTGCTTGATGGCATTCTGCCTAGGAGGATTGCATTGACATGGATTCCTATTTCCTAACCAATGCATCTCTAGGAGGAGTATTCTGTAACTTCGGTGCTCAACACTTGGAATAGAATAGGGAGATGAAAACACAATGACTGACACAGTAACTGCCATATTAACTGAGAACTTGAAACAGAAGAGAAGAAAGGTAGGTTTTTTTTTTTTTTAAGGAAACTAGCTAGGGACTTCCTCAAAAGAAGCATGGATGCCACCCTGCCTCCCTACCTGCCTTGGAAAGACTAGAACTGCAGTTCTGCCATTGGACTGTCTCATCCAAGATAGATTTAAGGAGCAGCAACAGTGATTTCCTGATTCTTCCCCAACTTTCCCTGGGTTTCATACCCATGAGCCCTCCATTCCTGAGTCAGCTATCCTCCTGGGTCCAACAATGAATCAAGGTTATTTATTAATACTGAAATTTGGCAAGGAGGCACATACTAGTTGGTGCCTAAATCCTGTAGATGGAACTGAGCTACATGTGTGAGAGACATTTGCTGGTCGATCCCTCTTCCCTCCCAGCCAGCACAACTGGAGGAGTAATTTCTTTTTTCTCAAGAGCTTTCCTACTAGCTCTCTCCTGCTTGTTTCCACTGTCCTTGAATTATTTCTCCATAATATACTCTTTTCATTTTTCATGTTTATCAATTCTAAAATAAATAAGCATAGTAGCCCAAGGCTTCAGAGTCACAACAAACCTGAGGATTCCTAATCCCAGAGCTCAATCTCTCTCTTCCAATCCCTCCTGGGGCTCCAATCATGGAACACACTGGATCTAATGGAGAAGAGTACAACCCTGGGTCAGTGATATGGGGGAGATAACACAAGGCCTCAGGAACACAGGGTCTTGAATACACAGCAATTGTTAACATTCTAAAGAAAACTGCAGGTGATTTGAAATCAACCATGATCTGAGTACGTACACCAAAGGAGCCAGCAGATGCTACGCCAAAATAGAATTTTGGTTGACCCATAAGCACTAGTTTGAAATACTTTTATTATATCACCATTCACCATTCAGAGTGTAAAATAAGGTCAATTTATGAAGTTAGAAGTAGGAAAAGCTGAAATAAAGTCTCCTGAGTTGATTACAGCATTAATTTGACAGTGTTATCACTAAGTTTGATTTTAAAGGGAGAAAGGAAAGTTTTCTTTGTAAATAAAATAGCTGTGATAAGCATGTCCATTGGTGCTTAGTGTTTTGGAACTGATTTACAGGATGAATAAGGAAGGTAGAGGGTCTTTGACCTAGAGAAGCAATACAATGCTGTTAGACTTTGGGAGGCCGGATTATATCCTCATGAGTCTCAGACACTGATTATGGAGCCTCCGGATATTATGTTTGCCTGTTGAGTAATGAGTATATTAAATATCTAATTTGGTTATACTTGGTGTGGTTTGTTCTTATTTTCTTGGTTCATGGCGTTTCATTGGTGATAGTTATTATTTGACTTCTTACATTTGGGAATTGAATCTTTCCCTCTTACTACCATTTTGATGCATTACATACATTTTGATAGGTTATGACTCTATTTTTACTTGTTTCAAAAAAAATTTCCTGATTTTTTTGTTGATTCATTAATTATTTAAAAATAAATTTTTAAAATTTCCATGTGTTCACATAGTTTCAAAGATTCTGTTATTCCTATTATCATTGCACTGTAGTCATAAAATGTTCTATATATGATTTAATTTTTATAGATTTGGTGAAACATGTATTGTAGACTATCCAATATGCAATTCTAGGGGATTTTCCATTTGTGATTGAGAAACATGTGAATTCTGAAGTTGTCAGAATATTGTGAAAATGCCTTTTAGGTCTATTTGTTGCACATACTGCCAATTTTTCACTGACTTAGTTTTTATCAGAACAATCTGACTACTGTTAAAAATAAATTTTAATGTGCCTATTATAGTTAGAATCTCATTTAAATATATTGATATTTTTTGGTATTTTTGATGGTCTAATTACTTGATGTACATATATTTTTCCTCTGATAAATTCACCCTTTATTACTACATATTCAATAGGCCAGTGCCTTCTTACTCCTCCTGATTTTTTTTCCTGAAGAAGGTATGACTATACTCATTACTCACACAGTAAACATATGCAGATATATCCTATAAATTTATACAAATATATGTAGATACATACATGCTTAATTTATGATATAAATATGCAGATATTTCATTTATCTTGTTACAACAGTAAGAGAATAAAACTGTATTTTACCGTTGCACCTTTCTTTCTAAAATATACTCTTAAGAAAGAGCCTGAACAAGTCTCTCATGGTAGAAAGCCTCCAGATAATGAGAGTCAAGCCAGACATGTATCCTACATTCATTCAACTATAAAATCACGAGTATCTAGAGGACTTGTGCTGAATCAACTTTATTCGAATGGAATATTGCTGCCTGCACACAATAGAAGGCTGTGTCTCTTGCCTCTGTGTACTGAAATAAGCCTTTATGTTTTTCACAAAGAAAATTCTTGGAACATTAAAGAAAGTAGAAACTCTTATTATTCAAAAAGTTAGGTAGAAGAAATGTGATGACTCTGACTTCAATGAAAGGCAAGTTTTATTCCAAACAGTGAATTCATTTTTATTAGGCACTCTACATTTTACAGTAAT
Source organism: Zapus hudsonius (assembly GCA_004024765.1). Classification (NCBI taxonomy): domain Eukaryota; kingdom Metazoa; phylum Chordata; class Mammalia; order Rodentia; family Dipodidae; genus Zapus; species Zapus hudsonius. Next base: position 1,292 of record PVHP010006364.1, on the reverse strand, counting down.
TGCCAGTATAGCTTATGCAGGAAAATCTGAACTATGGCCTAATATAAGCTTCATTATTTTCTATGGAAAAGGGAAGTAAGCGCATCTCATCTCAAAGACGGATAGGATATGAAGATTTTTCATCTAATTTTCTCACAAGCCATTCAGGCAGACTGAAGAATTTAAGAGTTTGTGAGAATTCAAAGTTGGAATACTGGATATGTTAACCACATGCAGGCAGCTTCTTTCTACCTTTAAAACTTCTCTTCAATTTTTTAACATTTTCTTAAATTTTTCATTCCATACTACTTCTGACATTAAGGTTATATACTTTAAGCAACTATCTGCCTCTACCTACAGACAACAGTTTAAACATATTTAACTAATTTATTTGCAAGCAGGGAGAGTAAGAGTGAATGAATGGGCACTCCATGGCCTCTGGCCCCTGCAAAGGAACTGCATTTGTATGCTCCACATTGTGTATCTGACTTGACTAGGGAATTGAACCCAGGTCATCAGTCTTTGTAAGCAAGCACTTTATCCAATTTCTCCAATAGAAAAAAAAATCATTTTCTATTCATGTGAATTGCATCCCTTTGAGCCATTATTTGCTCAATATCAAAATGGGCTGGACTCTGATCTTAATGGAAGGGCTCTGACACACAGCTGGTGTTGATTTGATCTTTAACTCCTCTCTCTTTCAAAAAGAGCTGCTCATACAATATGTATACTTACTCATAATAAAGATATCAATTAAAAATATATTAATAAATAAGCAACCACCTAAAAATCAATAAGTGGTTCAGCACAATAAATAAATAAGTAAATATGGCAAGTGCTCATCACATGGCTTTGTTAACATTTTAAAGCCCTGTGACTGATGTTGCCACTGATGAACATAGAAGACAGGGGAGGGCTGAGTGACTAGAGATCAAGATACAGTAAATGACTAGGCTACTCTTTACATTTTCTAGTAGAAAATAAGTGTTTTAATTTAAGGACAATGTTAAATCTTGGAGAATTTAAGAAAGGAAGAAACATGACTCAAATTATATTTTCAAGAGAGGGGATCAAACATTTGGAGCATATGATGGAAACTCCAGATGGAAAAAAAAAGTAGGTGAGAAATATTATCCCATGACATTCTGTTGGAAATAATAAAAAGCATGTGTCCTATGACTAAGAAATCACAGTTGGTGTAAGAAAAGATAAGCAAATATGAATCTGCATGAGTACATGGGATTATTTTAAAAGCAACACTCAAGAACAGAGCAAATCCTAGGTCACTGATATGCCTTTCAATAACCAAGCTA
>PVHP010006363.1:0-60934 GCA_004024765.1 Zapus hudsonius | reverse complement strand
AGCCATGTTCAACTCCCCAGAACCCAGAACCCACGTAAAAAGCCAGTGAGCATGACCATACACATCTGTAAACTAGTCCATGGGGAGGGGACAGCGCCCAGAAAATCACTGGGGATCACAGATGGATAACAGTTCTGGGTTGAGGGAGAGATTCTCTCTCAAGAAATATGTGGATAAGTGATAAGAGAAGAAAACTCACCTTCTTCTCTGGCCTCCCACACACGTGCATACACAATACACTACACATATTCACACACACACACACACACACACACACACACACAGGCAAAAAAAATAGACTACATAAATGCTTTTACTTCTCCATCCCAAGAATGATAGGTTCAAGTTTGTCATGATCTGGCCTTCCAAATATTAAGGAAAAGTTAAACACACATGATTTCTGCTGCCCAAGATGGTAGCCAGTAACCTAGGGGCTGTTTAAATCAAATTTGAATGAATTACACTCCATTAGAATTATCAGTTCAGTTCCTTTGGGGCACTTGCCACACTTCAGGTACTCAGGTAGGCAGCTGTGGCCAGAGGCTAACAACCTTGAGCCACATTCCCCTGGCAGAAGACAGCTCCGCTGATCCGTGCCATTTCCATGGGCTTCCAGCTCCCTCCCCTCCCTCTTCCTTGTCTCTACACGTAGGACACTGTGTTGGTCTTTATTTTCTATTGTAACTTGTCATGTGAGTCCATGACTCTTAGACCATCATGGTCCATGTTTCTCTTTCCTATGTTCTCTACTTTGGAGAGAAAAAAAGTGGTTGAATCTTCACTTTGTATAAAAATCGTAATTTCTAGAATGTACCTTTCTCCACTTTGGGGCCTTGGCAAGGCTGTTTCTAACCCGTGTAGCATTCCAGTGTTTGCTAATATCTCATCCATGAGGTCTCAACTTAAACTGTCCATCTGGACCTTCCCACTGTCCCTCCCAGCCTCCAAGCCTGGGTTAAGTGAACTCTCCTTTCCCATGGCTTGACCTTCCTATGCCCTACTCATAGCCACTTCCTGGTCCTTCTTCCAGGGATTCCTGGCCAATCAGACTCGTTCACGATTGTCTACTTATCACCTAGTACTGTGCCTGGCACTTGGGAGATATCAATACACTTCAGGGAAGGAAAGACCTTGAGCCACAGGAGGAAGAAACTATCAATAACTGTATAGCTTAATGTTAGGATAGGGTTCCTTTCTCCATCGGGCAGAATAGAGGCAATTCCAGATAGTCTATCAGATGCAGGTTTCTGATTCACGTCAGTGTCCTTTGTAGTCTTTCTGGTTTGAGTTTATGGATCTCCTGTCTTTGGAAAGATACTGACAGACACGTGCAAAGTGAGGAGCTGACGCCTGAGTGACTGAACAGAAGAAACACAGGTGGAAAGTAGACAGAAGGAGGGCAGGGAATGCAGCTGTTGTTCTCTGTGACAGATCAAGACTACCAAAGCCAAGCTGCCTCAAAGGGAAGTAGCTGTGCATCAGGACAGGTGACAGAAATTACAACTCACACTGAGTCTTAATATAATAAAATTCTTTTTCCCAAGTTACACGCCATTTAAATACAGGATGCTCAGACCGGTGAGTTCCAAGTCTCCATGCCATCATCATGATGGGGCACTTTGCAGCTCTGCCCTCTGCCACCCTGCACCTCCGGCTGCTAGGAGGTGGGCAGCTGGTGCCCGGCAGGTATCAGGCCTCGGTGTCTGCAGAAACAGGCAGAAGTGGCACTGGCTGCAACTGCACTAGGAGGAATGCGGCATGGGTTATCAGTGGCAATTCTGATCTTTATTACAAATGCCAAGACCTTGCTATAACCTCCCGAGGTTCCAGCTTAAGGCTTTTAAGGTTTCTCTCCATCTCCATCTGGAGCAATACAGAAATATGGAGCAACTCCTTTACTCTGCTGACAAATGTTGGTCATTGCCTTGGGAAGGGTCTTATCTGGGATGGGGAAATAGCTCAGGCAGCAAACATGAGGACCTATGTTAGGTCCAGAAAACACATTAGAAAATTTAAGGTGGGTGTGGTGGCAGCCACTTGTAACCCTAGTGCTAAAGGGGCAGACCCAGGCAGATCACCTGGGCTGCCAGCCTAAGTGCTTGAGCTCCAGGCTAAGGAGAGACTCTGGCTCAAGAAATATGGATGGAACCTGAGAAATGACACCCAATGCGCACACACACACAAAGAAAGGATTTTATCTAAGGGGACACATGCCAAACAGAGAAAGCATTAGGATGAGACAAGAGTAGAGGAGAAGACCAGGAGAGCTCAGCAAGACCAAGTCCAAGCCCCTAAGGGTTAATCCCCAGCCCCATCCCTACGCCCAGCTAAGAAATGCTGGTTTCATTTTAAATTTAGTGATATCCATTCCGTTATGATTTACAATATAAATGGTATATATTCTGAGAAATCTGGAATCTTTCAACCAATCGGTTATGCTTTAATTTTCCCCCTTCTCCGTAGACCTCAGCAGTGTTAGAGCTGTGCTGAATGAGGTCACAGTCTAACGACAGTATTAACCCTGCAAATCTGTTCATTTTCGCCTGAGCACCCTCAGGCGTGACATAGAATGTGTCCAATTGAAAAACTATTACAGATTCCACAGTGCTGTGATGGACTGAATTATAACAGAACGTGTGTGTGTGTGTGTGTGTGTGTGTGTGTGTGTGTGTGTGTGTGTGGTCAGGAAATCATTTTCTGATAGGAAGTCAGGTAGTAGGTAGTAGCATTTATTGCTTTTTAAAAGATAAACTGTGATTTCTGTTATCCAGAATTTAAAATGCTACTTTTAATACTTCTAAGCTTTGATATGTCCCATCATCTGATTTTTTAAAGTTATTTTTCCTTAAGGTGCCTCCCTCTTCCCTCTTTTCCTTCGTGTATTACAGACCTCCTTTTGTGTTCTTAATCTCTGTTTTGCATTTCTGAAAATGCTATAAAGTCTAGGTAGCTCACACCTATAATCCCAGCACAAGTGGCTGGGGTAGGCAGATAACCATGAATTCAAGTCCAAGGACTACAGCGTAAAACTCTGCCTCAAAGAAACCAAAATGGGGCTGTAGAGATGGCTCTGCAGTTAAAGGCACTTGCAAAGACTGATGACCTGCGTTTGATTCCCCAGAACCAATGTAAAGCCAGATGCACAAAGTGTCACGTGCATGCATCTGGAATTCCTTAAGGTGATGGGAGGCTCTGGCATGACCATACTTTCTCTGTGCCTGCCTCCTTCTCTCCGTCTCAAATAAATAAATAAAAATTAAAAAAAATTATAAAGAATTCTATAATGAATACCCATGATTTTGCCACCCAGTATTGGAATTAAAAAGTGAACTCAGGACCTGGTTCAGCAGTTAAAGGTGTTCACTTGCAAAGCCTGCCAGTCTGGGATTGATTCCCTCATACCCACATAAAGCCAGACACACAAAGTGATACATGCATTTGGAGTTCTTATGCAGGGACAAAAATCCCTACCGTGCCCATTCTCTCTCAAATAAATAAATAAATAAATAAATAAATAAATAATTTTTTTTTAAAGTGAACTCTCTCCATGACAGTTTCTGGGCTCTGTTTTGTTTGGCACACAGGAGGGCACCTCACAGATATAAACAAAGGCCCTGGCAGCATTCAGTTCAGGGTAGGTGCTGGGCATGGAAAAGCATGTGCAGTCTTGCTCAGACTTGGGGTTGATGCTAAGTATCTGACAGTTGAGCCCCAGGTAGCTCCTCAGCCTGTTTCTGACCCTGAAAGCCATGATGTCTCGTACATTTTCATTAAAGACTAAATGACCTCCCGTTGCCATCTACATCAGACATGTTTTTCGAAATTCCCATCATGTGTTTGTCACTGATTTTGGTGGGCAGCATTGGTGTGTCTGAAATCGGTGTCCAGCTAAACTTCTGTGTGTGCCCTCGGTCTCACAGAATGTTCTTTGAGCTTGTTCCGCAGTTATAGATTCTGTGCATTTAACCTTTGCCAAGTGCCAGAGACCTGACCTGACCTGTGTGTGGTTTGGGCTCTAATTTGGAAGCGGACAGCTGTGGTGTTGGAGGCACTTATGTCCATGGAAAGGATGCAATATTTATTTCTTACACAATTCCTTAAACGTTCTCCAATTGCCGCCACCTGCCGTCCACATCTAGTCTCTTTGCTCACATCACACCTTTGTTTCTGTGGTCACACACTGGGACAGCAACATCTGCCTTAGTTCCACTTTGGGAACTTGATCTCTTCCAGAAGCCAGGCATGCAGAAGGGCAGCTGGTCGGTGGATCCCTGGAGGGAGGGGTCTTTCTTTCTGAAGCATGCCAGCGCCACAGCTTCCTTGGATAAGAAACTGAGCAAGTGATGGGGTATTTACCAGCCGGGTCTTGTTCTTTCAATCTATTGACTGGTGAATTTGTGGTGCCTTTTTGCAAGTTTACAATACACAGGGCTAATGGCTGGAACTGTTGAGCCCTTTCTCTTCTGATTCAAAAAAATTGAAACTTAAGAAAACGTCTTGTAGAACACAAGAAGTGCCCAGCGTCTGTTTTCACTCCTCGTGCATAGCAATGAGGGTGTTCTCAAAGGGAAGTATAAATCAGACATATTCTATTTAGATGTGTACTCTTTTAAGCGTTGATTAGCTTTTCATTTGGAATGAATAGGATTTCTCCACGTGCCATTTACCAATTGTATAATTCGAGAATTCATTAGTATAATAAACCCTCATAGTCCTCAGAATTATTTGAAATGAACATTAGTGCAGCATTGGATCCTGAGCACAGGAAGTTTGCCTTCTCTTTGTTGCTGGGTTTGTTTGGCTGATAATCATTATAACAAAAGCGAGGGAACCTGCTGATTTTCCGATTTTATTCCCAAGTGAATATTGTCGTTACTACTGGCTTATGTTTTATGATCTAAGCATTTTCGTTCCTCTGGGACAGAAATCATGTCTAAGCTTGCTTCTCTCTCTGTAGGACAGTCGGCCCAATATGTCAAGACCTCTGATCACCAGATCCCCTGCATCGCCATTGAACAACCAAGGCATTCCTACTCCAGCCCAGCTCACGAAATCCAATGCCCCCGTCCACATCGATGTGGGCGGCCACATGTATACCAGCAGCCTGGCTACACTCACCAAATACCCCGAATCAAGGTAACTGTAAAAGTGGAACATCACACTAAGTCATACATATGTTTGATGCTTTGTTTTTCCTCTGATCGGCAGAACACTGTGGCCAGAAGGCCAAGGGTAGGATATGGACTACAGAGGTGACCCTTGAATATGGCTCTGTAACTTCCTCAAGTCAGGACTTGAGCCACAGTTTAGTGGGTACATGTCCAAATGCCACTCAGAGTGGAGGCTTGCTAGGTGTTATGGTGCATGCCTGAAATTCCAACATTTGGGAGGTTGAGACAGGAAAATCATGAATTCAAGGCCAGCTGGGGTTACATTGAGATTAAAGCCAACTGAAGACGTGAGATCCTGTCTCAACAAAAAAAAAGAAGAAAGAAAGAAAGAAAGAAAGAAAGAAAGAAAGAAAGAAAGAAAGAAAGAAAGAAAGAAAGAAGAAAGAAAGAAAGAGAGGAGTGAAGAAGGAAGGAAGGAAGGAAGTAGAGGAAGGGAAGAAGGAAAGAAAGGGGTATGAGGGAGGGAAGGGAGAAAAAGAAAGGTTCTTTCTACAAAGGGATTACCTGGTAACTTGTAGCCTAAGTAGATAAGACTGAATAAAAATCAGTCATTTTTAAAGTGTCATGAACACTTGTGCATTGATGTTTGGTTTTTTAAATCTCTCTTAACTACCCAGTATTTTATAAAAGAATGCGAAAATGAAGATGAAGAAAACAGAAAAAAATTTTCCTTGATTTCCAAATCCAATTTCTTCATTCAAAATTGTTTTTTAAATAGATTTAAAAATCATCCAGTTATCCGCAAAGCTATGGATTTTAAAATTTGGTGATCCTATAAGTCAGCTGTTAGTATTTTTGAGTCCCCACCTTCCCAGGCTGGTGCTACAATATTGTGTTATTACAGTGGCTGTTATCTTTCAAGAACATTTCTTCCAACCTTGTGGTATGCCAACATCATCCACAGAAAATTGCTGCTGATCCTTTAGATGAGGAGTTCCTTCCAAGAGTCAAGCTTCAAAAGATGTGAGAGAGCCGGGCGTGGTGGCGCACGCCTTTAATCCCAGCACTCGGGAGGCAGAGGTAGGAGGATCACCGTGAGTTCAAGGCCAGCCTGAGATTACATAGTGAATTCCAGGTCAGCCTGGACTAGAGTGAGACCCTACCTCGAAAAACAAAACAAAACAAACAAACAAAAAAAAAGATGTGAGAGGTCCAGAAACCAATCTTCAAATGTAGGACAGTTCAGTGGTCTGGTGGCCATTGAAATTAATACACGATCCCTTATCTAAAGTACCTAGGACCAGAAGTAGTTCAGATTTTGGATATTTTTTTCAAAATTTAGAATATTTGCCTAAGTATAATGAAGTATCTTGGGGAGGGGAGATTGAAGTCTAGACAGAAAATTCATGTATGTTTCAACTTTACACGCATATCCTAAAGGTAGTTTCATACAATGATCTTAATAATCTCCTCATGTGGAAAGTTCCACTTGAGGGTTTCAGAAGGTTTTGGATTTTGGAGCTTTCTAGATCAAGGTGGCTCACCTTGTCACGACACCACTGCTTTAAGCAGCTTGGTTTGGTTCTAGTAGCTCCTGGCCACTGGGTGGATCTCTCCACAAACTACTATGAGTTTGGCCTTCTGTGAAGCTCTCTGACATCACCGGGCTTTTTTGGCCAGGTGGGAGATAAAAAGGTTAAAGGCTTTGTTGATTCAGCTACTTACTAACTCAGATCATTTGCCACTGTTATCATTTTGGTGCATATTTTAAGGGGCAGATCTTGAATAATGTCTTATTTAGAGATTCTTTCCTGGTCCACATTTCCAGAAGAGAGAGAGAGAGAGAGAGAGAGAGAGAGAGAGAGAGAGAGAGAGAGAGAGAGAGAGAGTATGTGTGTGTAACTGTGTGTGTGTGTCTACTCATAGGTGTGTGGGTACATGTGCATGTGGAGGCCAGAAGACAACGAACGTCAGGTGTCATTCCTCAGGTGCACAGCCTGCCTCTTTTTGAGGCAAAGTTTCATTAACATGGAGCTCACTAATGAGGCCAGACTGGCTGGCCCGGGAGCCCCAGAGATTACAAAACTGAGAATACCAGTACATGTCACCATGTTCTGACATTATTATGTGGGCACTGGGGACCAAACTCAGACCTTCATGACTGTAAGGCAGGCACTTTACTGACTAAGCTATATCCCCAAAGCCCTCCACAAGTATTTCTACGGTCCATTCATCTCTTTCTTATCTACCCCCTGAAGTATGCATCAAGTTCACAGATTTCATTACTCATACTACCTGCTTTGCCTCTTACACTAGCCAGTAGCCACGGGCAGCTTCTGGACACTTCATAAGTGGCCTGTCCAAACCAAAATGCCCTCTTGGTGTGAAATACACACTGGACTCAAGACATGGCACCAAAAATATGAAAAATGTCTCCAAAAATTTATATGGATGGTATATTCTCATTTAAATTAAGTATTTTATTCAAATAAATTTCACTTATTTCTTTTTACCTTTTGAAATATGACTATAAGGAAATATGTTACTTATGTGTCTTGTTTTTTCTCTGTTGGGAAGCAATAATTATATGTTTTTGTAAAAAAACACCTAAGTAAACCTTCCCCCCCCAAGTGATTCTTGTGTATACCAAAATTGAATTTCTTTCTCACCAATGTAATTAGAAAATCAGAATTGTTCATTTAGCTTTCCTATAATCTTTCCCTGCGTTTCCTGTCACCTGTTAGCTACACTATCAGGAGAAACAACAAAGATAAGTGTTTTTTTTTTTCCTTTTGTGGCTCTGGAAATCAAACTCAAGGCCTTCTGCATACTAAACATGTGCGTGGCCACTGAGCTATAACTCCAGCACAAGCAAAACTAATTTGACTCATCATTTCAACACTTGGAGAGTGCCATCTGCCTAGAAGTTATCGGGAGGTTGGTAGATCCAACTGCAAAACACCCACCTTCTCTCTTATAAAACAGGCAGAGAAAGTTCATGCCTTCAATACCAGTACTCAGGAGGTGAGGTAGGAGGATCACCATAGCCCTGTAGTCAACACATAGTTTTCCTTTGCACTTCACCTTTTGCCAAACCGAGGAGCTGTTGGTTCAAACTGCCCTCCAAATTCCAAGTATATCCCCATCCTTTCTTTCCTAGACCTAGCAAATGGTCTGGCATGTGGGTCTCCTTGCTCCCACGTTCTTATCCTCCTTGTTGGAAGGTGGCTCTAGGCAAATGTCCATGTTCCTTGAAGCAAGTCTTTCAAAGCGCCTTCTGTTTCTGTGGCTTGTGCCTAAAGCAAATGAACCTGGTCAGAGGACGATGGCTTAGTGATTGTTAGATCATCGTGTTTTGCTTCCTGAGTTTTGTGGCATGTTTGTAAATAAATTTTCATTTCAAGGCAACAGTCAGTTCAAAAGGATCCATACCCATATCTTAGAAGCCAAAGAATATTTTAAGAATTAGATCTTTGTGCTTTTCCCAAAAGTGTGTTGTGCTCCTTCCAATTTCTGGGAAGATGTCTGGCATAGTTAACCCTCTGGAGATAAACCCCAGGGCATCAGATCACCTGTGACCATGGATTGACAGGTAACTCCTGGTAGCATTCTAGGGGCTCACAAGCCCTTTCTTCCCTGTGGGGCTCTCCTGATCCTGCCTACCTGGAATGCCTGGTTCCTCTCTACCTGCCTGTTCCTGTGGGGTGGGGTCCAGAGGGAAGGACTTTTCTGGGACTTTAAGGAGAGATTTGTAGTTAAAAATTCCTGATTTATATCTAACAAATTATAGGTGGTTTAGCACATTCATACACATATGAACGTACCTCCGCATATCACACACTCCACATAAAACAGGAATGGCTGCACACACTGTCATCTCAGCACCAGGGAGGCTGAAGCAGGAGGAATTCTCTAGTCCAAGGCCAGCCTGACTAGAAAGGGAGATTCTCAACAGAACAAGAGTGTAGATATGAGACAGCCATGTGGAAGTACAGATGAGAGGTCAGAGGCCAGCACACCATGGCCCATGGCCTGCCTGTTTTGTAAGTGAAGTTTAATAAAACTAAAAGAGAGCAAAAAAGCAAAGCAAAAGTCATGAACTATGCCACCAGCAAGAAAGGATTTTAAACTGGGCCTGGTGGTTACAGGCCTATAATCCCAGCTACTCAGGAGGCTGAGGCAAGATCCATGCATGGTTGAACTCTTGTGTGGACATAGGTTAGGTGGTCAGTCCGTACATGGTTGTACTCTTGTCTGGACATATAGGAGTGGTAAGTCCATATGTGGTTGAACTCTTGTCTGGACATATAGGAGGTGGTCAGTCCATACGTGGTTGAACTCTTGCCAGGACATGTAGGAGGTGGTCAGTCCATACGTGGTTGAACTCTTATCTGGACATATAGGAGTGGTCAGTCTGTACATGGTTGTACACTTTTCTGGACATATAAGAGGTGGTCAGTCCATACATGGCTGAACTCTTGTCTGGACATATAGGAGTGGTCAGTCTGTACATGGTTGTACACTTATCTGGACATATAGGAGGTGGTCAGTCCATACGTGGTTGTACTCTTGTCTGGACATAGGGGAGGTGGTCAGTCCGTACATGGTTGTGCTCTTGGCGGTCCTACAAGTTTGAAGGGCAGACCTCCATTCAAAAGTCAAGGGCTGGGAGATGGATCAGTGGAGAAAATGCTCACAACTGTGAGGGCCAGGTTCCGCTCTCCAGCACCGATGGAAAAGTAGCTGTGGTGGCTTGCCTGCAATCCCAGTGCTGGGGAGGCAGAGACAAGATTCCCAGGGCAAACTGACAAGCTCCGGCTTCAACTGAGAGACCCTGCCTCAAAGAATGAAGTGGAGAAGACTTGAGGAAGACATCAGATGTCCACCTCAGGCCTCCACACACACATGCCCAACATGTATGTGAATGCATACACTGCGCTCACATGCTCACATGCGCTCACACCACACACATCCAAAAATGCACAATAAATTTTAAAATATGAACAGCAAAGATACTCTTTAATTACACCATTGATAACAAAAAGCTTCCAGTAGTTGGTTGCATTAAGCTTGGTACCAAAAGACATGACGTCTTTAAGATCTCCTGATGCACAGTAACTGCTTCAAGGAAGACATTCTGGGTTCAAAGTTAGCCGCTGGCATCTTTGTCACTCTAACAAGTGCTGTTCGGATGCGTTCTCAGATATGGCCTTTCAAACCAGGATGTGGGCTAACATTCTAATACTAGTTAGCAGGGCCTATGGGGTGGGAAAATTGGTCTCTATCAGCCCTGATGAGGGGCGGGAGATGAGATCTCATGTCCAGTCATCTGAGGTGATGGCTTGACAGAGCTTTTGTGTATTTTAAACCCAGTACATGAGTTAACTCCCACGTGAGTAGATTGTGCTAAATTGATCCTCCAGCCGAGTTACGAAGCACACTGGGATATGGAGGGAATTGCAAAACTCAAGAGACTCCACTTGCAGCCTTGCAGTCACCGCCCATGGCCACCCAATGGCTCTGAGTGTTTGAAGCTTTAGGGTGGCGTGCCTAGCAGCCCTCTGTCTTCCTGTATGCATCACTCTCTGATGCGTTAGCCACCCCAGGCTCATTTGTGTGGAGCTACATGGAAAGGGAAGTGAACCTGAGAGGATTGGAGAGGCCAGGCTGAGGCTGGAGAATGTCAATTTCCAGGTTTCCCTTGCAAGCATGAGGACCCGAGTTCAAGTCCCAGTACGCACTTAAAGAAAATGGGTGTGGTGACATGCACTCGTAATCCTAGTGCTGGGTAGGTGCAAATAGAAGGATCCCAGGGGCTTGCTGGTTCCAGGCCAGAGAGATCTGTCTCAAAAAATATAGAGTTTCTGAAGAACAACACCTGAAGTTGTCCTCTGATGTGCACACATGCGCGCACGCATGCACACACACACACACCAACACACACACCAATTTTAATGTTTAGATTTCTGTGCTGTTGTTGTGTGCCAGCTTTGGGAGCTTTCCATAATCCTGTGTTAGGACTGGGGGAATTCTGTGATATTGTAACCCTTTATTAGTGCTGGGGGATTCTGTGATGTTTTAATCCATGTTCGGGCTGGGGGATTCTGTGATGTAATCCTGTGTTAGGGCTGGGGGATTCTTTTTTTTTTGTTTGTTTGTTTTTCGAGGTAGGGTCTCGCTCTAGTCCAGGCTGACCTGGAATTCACTATGTTCTCAGGGTGGCCTTGAACTCACGGCAATTCTCCTACCTCTGCCTCCCGAGTGCTGGGATTAAAGGTGTGAGCCACCACGCCCGGCAGGGCTGGGGGAATCTGTGATGTCAGGTTTTATGCCTTTGTGGCTCCAAACATGATCATCCCTAGACGTGGACTCCACAAGGTCGTCGCATAAACTCCCACAATGAATATGTCTGGTTTGCCAAATAGCTCACTGACCCTTATTTCAGAAGTACTGTGTAATGCCAGGCATGTGATGCACACCTATGATTCCAGATCTCAGGAGGCTGAGGCAGGAAGATTCCTAGTTTGAAGCCACCTTGGGCTACACAGCAAGTCCCTGTCTCAAAAACCAAATATATATATATATATATATATATATATATATATATATATATATATATATATATATATATATATATGTCACCAGATGTGCAAAAAATTACTTCCAGTTATTGACTCTAAAGCTTTTGTTTTATCCTTTAGACCTATTGTTGGGTAATTCAATGCCTGTATTAATGTTGAAGGAGTCATAGGGCAGGTGCAGCAGAAAGAATGGGACATCAGGAAGTCACATGAGCGCTGCTGTGAAAACCCCCAAGGACAGAGGAATGCTCTCATCATGAGGAATGGTTGTTCTTTTGCGAAAGCAAATTAATTAGGAATTTTAGGACAGGTAAAGACCATAGAAATAGAGATTTTCTCTCCTGTCTCCTCATCAAGTAATTTTGATTATCCAGAATTGTTCCTGTGATACAGAGGCAAAGGACAAAGGAAAGGGGTGGGTGACTTCAAGAGGCTTTTTTGGGGGTAGGAGGGATAGGGTCTCGCTCTAGCCCAGGCTGACCTGGAATTCATTATATAGTCTCAGGGTGGCCTCGATTTCACAGCAATCCTTCTGCCTCTGCTTCCTGAGTGTTTGGATTAAAGGTGTGTGCCACCATGCCCAGCTTCAAGAGACTTCTTTTAAAAACAATAAAACTGGCTTTTCTGAGATGAACCTTTAGTAATGAACACTGGACACCCACTGGGAAACAAAACAAATCAGCCCTTTCTCTCAAAGTGACCAGACTTGGACAGTCTTGTCTTACTAGTATAATTTTGAGAAAAGACCATCACAGTGACTGACTATGGTTCTGTCATTCAGCAGATTTTGTTCTCTCAGCCACCAGGACACACAGTGACTCACAAGAGTGCTCACTCTCATTATTCTAGCTCATAGAGTATGATACTGGGCAGGAGAGAATATAAACAAATAAACAGTTAATAAACAATACTAATTAAAAACTCAGTAAAATAACACACAGTATAAATATCCCCTCCAGCCAGTAGTTTGTCCCGTATATTAAGTCTAAAGAGCATTTTATTTCCACATGATTATTTCTCCCTAAGAAATAAGTAACTTTATTTGCTCATCTAAAATTTTAAGACAAAAGTCCAGATTGTACTTTATTTTACACCTAGAAGCAGAATTTTGTCACTTTAGTAGCACAAGTCACGCCTGATCAATAATTAATTGTCTCCTATTATGTATCTGTTAGCAGATACCAGACAAATCTGTTTATTACCCCTTCATCCAGTGGGAGGGGACCCCACAGGAAGTCTATGCTGCCGGCCATGGTGCTGTTTCTCATTAGCATTTCTTTCATTTTGGCTGCATTGCCCACTGAAGTTATGCTTGGTTTTAGCCAAAGTAGTGAATCCTCAGACATTGAAGTCTGAGGAGGTAGTTCAGTTGGTAAAATGCTTGCCTAGCATGTATGAAACCCTGGGGTCAATCTCACATCTACTTGTAATTCCAGCACTTTGGAGGATCAGAAGTTCAAGGCCATCCTTGGTTATATAGTTGAAAGCCAGCCTGGGTTCCAGGTTCAGTGAGAGACACTGTCTCATAAAAATAAAAGTCAAGAAGCAATAGAAAAAGACACCAAATGCCTAGAACACCACACATATGAAAAAATTCATTTGTAAAATATGCACTCTATACCCATGCTGTAGGCTTTGTTTTGTTTTGATTTTAGTCAGTTTTATTTAATACTTAACTGTTGTGAAGTGTATCAATGAACATTGTTATACAAGTATCTCTATGATATGTTTATTTGTAATCTTTTGGATAAAACCCAGGAAGAGTTTAGCTGGGTGATATGATGTTTGGTTTTTAAAATTATATGTGTGTGTGTGTGTGTGTGTGTGTGTGTGTGTGTGTGTGTGTGTGTATTTGCAGGCAGAGAAACATAGAGAAAAGAGAGACAGACAGAATGGGCATGCCAGGGCCTCTAACCTCTGCAAGCAAACTTCAGATGCATGCACCACTTTGTTCATCTGGGGAATTGAACCGGGGTTGTTAGGTTTTGCAGTCAAGCAGTTTAACCACTTGAGCCATCTCTCCAACCCCCTTTTTAAACTTTTCATTGACAACTTCCATACAATAGACAATATACTATGATCATTATACCCTCCCATCCTCCATTTTTCCTCTCCATTGAATAGCTTTTACACAAATAACAGACCCATCAGTAGGCTCTCTAACACTACATGGTGCACAGTAAATGCTTGATAGGTATTTACTCAATGTTGAATGGCTTTTACTTCTATGACCTAGAGAAACTCAGCTACCCCTGGGATACTGCAGTGTGAGGGTCAAATATGGCGAATCATCAGGTGCAAAGATTTCACAAGTAGCTTAGTCCAATCTGGGTAGTTAAGATTGACATCCTTTTCCTTCATGGCACAAACTGGAAAGCCTGCATAACCCTGGAGGAGAACAAAGAACCATATGAACCGAGGAAGGGTGACTCCTAACTGCCTCTAATTGATACATCTCCCTAGTCTCCCATATCAGATTATCTTGGAGTGCTTGGATAAATGCAGATTCCTGGCCTCTGCTTGCTGTTTACTTAACCTGTGTCTCTCTTGGGAAATCTTTACTTCAAATAAATGTCTGTGCAATACTCGTGCATCTCAAACTTGGGCACATGATATGCAGGGATGAGGTTAGAGTCTGGCAAGTGTCCACAGGCCATGCTGTGCATGCCATAGTGGTGTGGCAGAGATGGTGTGGTGAAGCCAAGCTTTCTTATTGATTCTGGTATGAACCATATCTCCTGGAACAATAACACTGACTGTTCCCCATTTTCATTGATCGTGGTGAATAGAGTCACTGAGCAATGCCAAGGTTGTCTTTACTGTTTTCTGATCATAGGTTCATGTTTCCTCTTATTATGAAAGAAAACACTTGGAATGACAAACTGAACTATTTATCTGTTTGAAAAATTAATTTCATAATTAATTCAGGTAATTTCTTAAAAGGTTAACATGTGAAAAACTTGCTCCATTTCACTAAGTTCTTGAGAGTGAGTTCATTGAAGAAATTTAAAGGGGTACTTCACGCAGCCCACTCATACATTTTGTACATCTCTCTTCAGGGGCTTGTAGAAACTGTAATTCCTGCCAGTCACATGCTTTGATTTGGGTTTGTGCTGTATGTGGGAGGTTCTCAGTGACAAAGAGTGGCCAGCATTAAAACATTTAAGTGGCCTTCCAAAAGCCAAACTGCCTTTGGTCATATAGGGAGCTTTGAAGGCAAGAATTATTAACCCCACAGCCTTTTTCTTTCTCTTTCTTCCTTCCTTCCTTCCTTCCTTCCTTCCTTCCTTCCTTCCTTCCTTCCTTCCTTTCTTTCTTTCTTTCTTTCTTTCTTTCTTTCTTTCTTTCTTTCTTTCTTTCTTTCTTTTGTATGTGTGTGCATGTATGTCTGTCATGGTGTGAGTGTTGAAGTCAGGGGACAACCCTGAGGGATTGATCCTCTCCTTCACTGTTGTTTGAGACAAGGTCTTGGTTTTGTGTTGTGTTATTTTTGGTTTTGGTTGAGAAGGCTAGACCAAGTGGCCCAGTAGCTTCTGAATGTTCCAGAAGCTGCCTCCTATGGCCATAGTCACATTGGATTACAGAAGTATGTGCCAGAGGGCTGGAGATACAAACCCCACCCATCAAGCCTATAGCACAAGCATCTTGACCCTCTGAAACATCTCCTTAGCCCAGTGTGATGGTTTGTATTGATAGTCAACTGGACAGGACCTAGAACTGACTGTGAGGCATGATCTAGACGAGGTCAGTGTCTGTCAGGCCTGTGAGGAAGGGTCTAGATGAGGCTGGTGTGTGACAGTCCTGTGTGATGTGCACACATGCTTGTTTGCTTGTGCATGTATGTACTTTTATACATGTGTCAGCAGATGTTTGTGCCCGTGCACTTGTGGAGGTAAGAGGTCAATGTCTCTTCAATCACTCTGCACCTTGTTTTTGAGACAGGGTCTCTGTATGTACCCAGCATTCGCCACTTCCACTACACTAGCCAGCCAGCCCAGGGCTCCTCCCATCTCAGCACTGGGATGACAGTACATGCCAGTGTACCTTTCCTGGGTGCTGGGGATCCAAACTCAGGTCCTCGTCTTTGTGCAGCTCTTTACCAACTGCGCCATATCCAGCCTTTCCCTGCTTTTCAAGGAAGTCACAGTCCTGAGGCTGTGCCATTGCGAGGCTCACTTTCTGGCTGTGTTTGTTGAGCTCTCTGGCCACTCTGAAGTCATACAAGGGTAGAATTGATTCACTCATTCATCTGACAAGGTTTCAGTTCTGTAATGTTTGAGTGCTACTGTTGCTGTGTGAAGGCCTGGGTGCTGTCATACTGAAGCTGTGTGTTTGGGTCTCTGAATACTGAAAGGTAAGCAGGAGCTGCAAGTGACTTAGGACAGACAGATCCATCCTTCTTTATTAAGTGTCTAGGGAAATCTGGTCTGTAGGTAAATCGTCTGTATTTTCTTGTTCTTTCCTTTGAACCCTGTTGAGCCTCTGAATTTTTACTTAACTATTTTCATTGTCAGCTACTGTTTTGCTGGCATGTGGGACAATCTGTTAAGTTGAAAATAGAAATGGCTGGCTTGGCCATCATCCTCTACATAATCAATATGATGCTTGTATATGAAGTGGTGACCGGGACATATTGTAAGTGATTTCCAACAATCTGGAATAGCAGAGCAACAAAGGAAGTGTGGGCACATTTCATTCCACAGCCTGTCCTCGCTGATGATCACCACGTCTGGTGGAGTAAGGAAGCCATATGCAGAGCAGCAATCCCAAGGGATGGGCCCCACTCTGCATTTGTTAGACATGGTGGGCAGGGGGAGGGGAGACTCAAGAATACCCATCACACAGCAAGCACTGGTCCTGTAGTTAGGGTTGTCATTACTGAGAAGCCAAGGAATGAAGGCATAAAGGAAACCCAGTTTAAATTCATCAGGATATATGCAAAAGAGTTTGCTATCCCAAGGAACATAAAGTAAAGGGCTGGGGACATAGCTCAGTGGTAGAATGTATGCCTGTAGGCCTTGGCTTTGATCCCCAGCACCATAAGAAATTAAAAAAATAATAAGAGGAAGAGGAGAAAACTTCAAGTGCAAGATGAGGCAAGATTGATAGGAGCTAGGAATTCTGGGATAGGCGAACTAGACAGAATTAGTACATTATGTGCTTAAGTATTTGTTTCTGGGGTTTTTGTTTTTTAGGGCTAGGGATCAAACCTAGGGCCTTGTACATACTCTGCAAGCATTCAACCACTGATTTACACCCCCAGATCTAAATTTCAGGGTGTCTTAATGATTGGGGGGATGGCTGGAGGGGGTTGGGGAGTTCATGGATGGGCTAGCCCTCACACCTCAAGGACAACAGGACAAATAGCTCAGCACCCTCAGCAAGTTCCTTGGTGGCACTGGGCCTCAGTTTCTTCATTGGTACAATTAAAATATTACTTGTATTGTCTAACACCAGAACTGTTGTGAGGATTCAAGCAGATAATCGAAGCAGGAACTCTCATTAATGTCAGCTATTACAGCTCTTGTTCTCTGAATAGGAATTATTACTGTAAAATGGAAAACATATTCTCGAGTTCTTAAATCAAGAGAGAAGCCTAAGGAGTGTGTCAAAAATGCCTCCAAATATAGAAGGGCCTGTTGGGAGAGGGCGGGCTGGCTGCGGGGGCAGGCTCGTGTGCATATGTTCACGCTTGCCTGCTCACACAGAGAGCTGGAGAACTGCTAATCACTAACTATGTGCATTGAAAATGCCCATGTGGACTTCCAGGGAGAAGATGTTGACTTCATCCTGGGCTCCTTGAGAAATAGACATTTGTCCTGAAATCATTTTAAAACAGACACTCGCTCAAACCAAACAACAAGACCAGGTGATCTTGGAAGTTTTCTATTTAATTCAGCAAGTTTTTACATACAGTGAGAATCCATTTTGAGAGCATAACACTTAATCCCCTAAGAGTAACATCTGCCAGCACTTACTGAGTCTGTGTCAGGCAGGCACGATGCCTTACAGAGAGGCAGAATGACCCCTGGGCAGTAAGGGAGAGAGTACAAACCTCCTCGTGTGAGTTCTGTCATCATCGTTCATTAGCTGGCCACAATGTCCTCGCCTGAAAGGAGGGAGAATACTCCGAGCCTTGTAGAGTTGGAGAGACCTGGTGCCATGTGCTGCAGAGAGAACACTAAGTTAACAAAAGTCTTATTAGACATCTAGAATTCTATAAGCTAAGTATGATCCCATCGCTCTGGTTAAAAAGCAAAATGAAAACTCAAACTGAATGGTTACCAGGATGCTAAAACCAGATTTCCAAGCCAGGTCTGTGTCAGAGAGATGGATGGATATCCAGGTGCTCTTAAAGTGGCTAAATGTTCCTGCTGAAGCTCTTACGCTCAGTGGTGCACTGTCTTACACTGGCGGATGCTTTGAGAGAAACAGTCTTCACTTGCTGTTCTCCTGCCTCACGTGTCTTGTTTCTTCCTGGAGGTGGGTTTACTCAAGCTGGGCCTTTGATCTCACACTGTTCTTCAAGCCCCACCCACTTCCTCTTACTCCTAGCTGTACCCCAAAATCATGCACAGGCCTTACTTCCTGCAGGAAGCCTTCCCTACTTGGATCCCTCCCTTCTGTCTTTCCTTGGCATCCAGTTGGATTGTATCGTGACCCATTTAAGACACCAGCAGACAGCTGGGAATGGTGGCACATGCCTTCAATCCCAACGCTTGGGAGGATGACAGGAAGATGGCAAGCTTGAGGCCAGCCTGGGCTACAGGAGAGAAAATGGCCCAGCAGAGTCCTAGAAACATGGAAAGTTCAATGCGAATAGAAATTTAAAAGCCTACCTACATACATTCAGGTGGGGATTTCAGTCAAGTTTATTATAATCATATATTTTTATTATTGAAAAGATACTTTATAGGGCTGGAGAGACAGCTAAGGCACTTGCCTGTAATGCATGATGAACCTGATTCGATTCCCCAGCACCTACTTAAAGCCAGATGCACAAAGTGGTACATGTATCTGGAATTTGTAGTAGCTGGAGGCCCTGGTTCACCCATATTCTCATTCATCCTCCCTTTCTCTCTCCCTTTCTCTCTCCTTGCAAATAAACAAATAAAATAAAGTAAAATAAAGGTACTTTAGTGACCCTCCTAATTAAAAAGAAATAGCACCTCTCTACAGCTAGGTGTGGTCAAAACACACCTGTAATGCCAGCACCTGGGGGGTAGAGATAGAAGAATTCAATCAGGAGGTGGGGGCCAGCTCAAGCTATATCAGACCTTGTCTCAACTAAGTTACTAACTAATCAATTGATACAAACTAAATACTGTAGAGCCCAAGTCATGGGGATAATCCCCATAAGTAAGCATGTCATCCACGGCCTTGACCCTCCCCAAGCCATCAATGTTGCTGGTGGGATTGACCTTCCCAATGTGGAGCTCCTGTGTTGCTACTGCACTTACGCTTTTTTCATTTAAATGTACCTTTCTTTCTCCCCTACTGTCTTCCATTCTTTATATCATTTAAGAAAACAGTGCTGCCTCCAGGAACAGGTACCAGAAGCATTTCTTCACATAAGTAGACACAATTTTCTTTGTTTTTACTTATAAATTATTTCCTTTCTTCTATAACAAGCTCTGAATTAGTTTTCATCTGTTCTAGAAGCATCATGAAATTTCTGAAGTCTAAAGGAATTTTTAACTTCAAGCAGATTAAATGCCATTTATGATAATTCATATGCTTTTTTGTTTTCTTTCGTTTTCCAGGTAGGGCTGACCAGGAGCTCACTGTAGCTCCAAGCTGGCCTAGAACTTTTAGCAATCCTCCTACCTATACTTCTTGAGTGCTGGAATTAATGCCATGCACCACCATGCCTTACCCTTATTTCCGTTTTGTTTTGTGTTTGAGACAGAGTTTCATTGTATAACCCAGGCTAGCTTCAAACTTCCTTTTCTCCTGCCTCAGGCTGAATGCACTCCTGGTATAGTAAATTGGTTATTTTTTTTAAACATCATAATAATATCCAGAGTCTGGGGAAATGGCTCAGCAGGTAAAAGTGCTTGCTATACAAATATATAGGCCTGACAGAGCCCAGGTTCCATCCCCAGCACCCACATAAAAAGCTTGGTGAGTCCATGCATGCCCTTGGTCCTGTGGGGGGGACAGAGACAGGAGAATTGCTGTAGCTCAGGGCCATCAGTGTGACCCACAATGATAGCTGTGGGTTCAGTGAGAGACAGTGTCTCCAGAAAATGCAGAAAAGGACACCCAGCCTTGATGTTCTCCTCTGCTCCTCACTGGTGCCTGCATGGGGTGCTAACCACACCCCACTACACGTGCCGAAAAGAAATCCAGCCTAGCCTTTCCTCTTGGACCTGTCTATGTACTCATGCTCATGTGAGCGCACACATGGGAAATTCACCCTCGGGTGTCATTTTCAGGAGTGCTGCCCACCTCCTTTGAGATAGGGTCTCTTATTGACATGGAGCTCACCAATTAGGCAACACTGGCCAGCTGATAAGTCTCAGGGAACCTCCTGTCTCTGCCTCCCCAGGGCTGGGATTACATATGTGCCATCACATGTGACATTAAAAAATCTTTTCTTGACAGCTTCCATAATTATAGATAATAAACCATAACTCCCTCCCCACCCTCACTGCCCCCCCTCTTAAATCCACCCTCCATCATATCCCCTCCACCAATCAATTAGGCCCTATTTTTTATGTCATCATCTTTCCTTCTATTATGAAGGTCTTGTGTGGGTATTATCAGGCGCTGCAAGGTCAAGAATATCAAGGCTATTTTGTGTCTGGAAGATTGCATTGTAAGCAGTCCTCCCCTTCCTGTGACTCTTACATTCTTTCTGTCACCTCTTCCTCAATGGACCCTGAGCCTTGAAAGGTGTGATAGAGATGTCCCAGTGCTGAACACTCCACTGTCACTTCTTCTCAGCACTATGTGTCTTTTGATCCATCCCAGTGGTCACCGCCATCTGAAAAGAGAAGCTTCTCTAGCCATAAGTGAGAGTAGCATTAATATGTGGGTATACACGTTTTTAAAAGTGCTTAGGAGGCAGTTTGATGGGTATAATATATGCATTTAGCCAGACAACAGCAGGCATTCCTCGCCTAGGGCTCATGACCTCCCCCACCATAGGCTGTTGATAAGGTCTTCAGAACCAGGGATGGATTCCCTCCCATGGAGCGGGCCACAGTCTATGGCTTCTGGGTGTGCCATTATCCAAAGAAGTAGGTTTTCACAGATTTATTCATAAACTCTTAAATTTTAACTGACCCTCCTCCCACACTTTTTTTACTCAATCCCTTCCCCTTTGCACCCCCAGTAATCTGTTCATGTATACAATACCCTCCCCTTAAGTCTCCCCTCTCCTCCCTCTTTTATAGCTTCCTAGATTACTGGCTTCTACTACTGACTTTTACTCCAAATCACATCCAAATCTAAACATTTGTAGCTAGGATCCACATAGAGAGAGAACATGTGGCCTTTGACTTTCTAGGCCCGGGTTATCTTACTTAGTATAATCCTTTCCAGATCCATTCATTTCCCTGCAAATTTTATAATTTCATTTTTTGTTACCACAGAATAGAACTCTGTTGTGTAAATGTACCACATCTTCATTATCCATTCATCAGTTGAGGGACATCTTGGTTGGTTCCATTTCCTAGCTATTGTAAATAGAGCCACAATCAGCATGGAGTCCTTAGGATAGCTGCCAAGGAGTGGTGTAGCTGGGTCATATGGTAAATCTATTTTCAGCTGTCTCAGGAACCTCCACACTGCTTTCCACATAGCTGTACAGTTGACATTCCCACCAACAGTGTAGAAGGGTTCCTATTTTTCCACATCCTCACCAGCATTTATTGTCACTTGTTTGTTTGTTTGTTTGTTTGTTTGTTTGTTTGTTTTTCAAGGTAGGGTCTCGTTCTAGCCCAGGCTGACCTGGAATTCACTATGTAGTTTCAGGGTGGCCTCGAACTCACAGTTGATCCTCCTACCTCTGCCTCCCGAATGTGTGAGCCACCATGCCCGGCTGTCATTCGTTTTCTTGATGGTAGCCATTCTGACAGGAGTGAGGTGGAATCCCAGAGCAGTTTTAATTTGCATTTTTCTAATTACTAAGGATGTAGAACATGTTTTTAGATGTTTTATAGGCCATCTAAATTTCTTTTTTTTAAAAAAAAATCTCTGTTCAGTTTCATATCCCATTTTTTGACTGGGTTGTTTGATTTCTTATTATTTAGTTTTTTAAGTTCTTTGTAAATTCTGGATATTAATCCTCTGTTATAGCTATAGCTGGCAAAGATTTTGTCAAAAATCAGATGGCTGTAACTGTCTGGGTTTGTATCAGGGTCCTCTGTTCTGTTCCATTGATCTATGTGTCTGTTTTTGTACCAGTACCATGCTGTTTTTGTTACTATGGCTCTGTAATATATCTTAAAATCAGGTATGGTGATGCTGCCAGCCTTATTTTTGTTGCTTAGGATTGTTTTGGTTATTCGAGGTTTTTTGTGCTTCCAAATGAATTTTAGGAATGCTTTTTCTATTTCAGTGAAGAATGCCATTGGAAATTTGATGGAGATTGCATTAAATGTGTAGATTGCTTTTGGTAAGATTGACATTTTAATAATTTTGATTCTTCCAATCCAAGAACATGGGATATCTTTCCATTTCCTAGTGTCTTCTGCAATTTTTCTCTTGAGTGTTTCAGAGTTTTCGTTGTAGAGTCCTTCACTTCCTTGCTTAGGTTTATTCCAAGGTACTTTACTTTTTTAGAGGCAATTGTAAGTGGGAGTGTTTTCCTGATTTCATCCTCAGCCTGTTTGTTGTTAGTATATATATAGGAAGGCTATTGATTTCTGTGTGTTTTGTATCTTGCTGCATTGCTAAAAGTGTTTATCACATGTCCTTTTCTGTACAAAAGCTTTTTCATTTCATTGTGTCCCATAGGTTTTGGTATGTTGTGTTTTCATTATAAAGCTGATGGAGTCTTTAGGGTCCCTTATGTATAGAATCATGTCATCTGCAAATAATGACAATTTGATCTCTTCCTTTCCAATTTGTTCCCCTTTTGTTCATGTCTCTTGCCTTATTGCTATAGCTAACACTTCCAGAACTGTATTAAATAAAAAGGGGGACGCCCATGTCTTGTTACTGGTTTTAGTGGAAATGCTTCAAGTTTTTCCCCATTTAGTATAATGTTGGCTATAGGTTTGCACAGATAACCTTTATTATGTTGAGATTTAAGAAATCATTTCAGATTTACAAATTTAGTGCAGTATATATTCTTAAAGTATGTGTCCTTATGATTTTCTGAATTTCATTGGTATCTGTTGTAATGGTGTGTCATGGTTTGATCCAGGTGTCCCCCACAAACAAATGAATGTGTTCTCAGTGATGTCCACCCCTCTGCTCATGCCATCGTTTTCCCTGTCAGGATGGAGTCTCCCCTTGAGTCCGTAAGCCAAATAAACCCATTCCTCCACAAGCTGCTTTTGTTTGGGTTCTTTCTGCGCAGCAACTAGAAAGCTGACCACAACATGGTGCCTTTTTCATCTCTAATTTTATTTATTTGTGTCTAGTCTCTCTTTTAGTCAGATTTGCTAAGGGTTTATCTATCTTGTTCATCCTTTCAAAGAACCAACTCTTCATTTTGTTGATTCTTTGTATTTTTTTTCTATTTCATTAATTTCCACCCTAATCTTTATTATTTCTCCAAGTCTACTGATTTTTGGTTTGTTCTTTTTTCCAAGGCTTTAAGGTGAAGCATTAAGTTGTGTACTTGTGGCCTTTCTAATTTCTTAAATATAGTTGTTTAAAGCTATAAATTTACCTCTTACGATGGCCTTCATTGTGTCCCATAGGTTTTGGTATGTTGTCTTTTCATTATCATTTGGTTTTATGACCATTTTTTATTTCCTTCTTGATTTTGTTTGCAAGGGAGACCTGTTAACTGGTGAGAGTGGGGTGTTGAAGTCTCCCACTACATTTGTGCTTGGTGTTCTGTGACCTCAATTCTTGTAATGCTTATTTAATGAAATTGGGAGCTGCTGTGTTTGATGCATATATGTTTAGAATTGTAATGTCCTCCTGTTGAACTGTTCCTTTAATTAATACATACTGGCCCTCTTTATCTTTCCTAACCAGTGTTGGTTTGAAGTCTATCCTGTTGGATATTAGAAAAGCAACACCTGCTTGTTTCCTAGGCCCATCTGCTTAAAATATCATTTTACATCCTTTTGCCTTAAGTAAGTATCTATTTTTTTATGGAACAGTGCACTTCTTAGAGCAAAACACAGAAGGATCTTTCCTTTTAATCCAGTCTGCAAGTGTGTGTTTTGGTTGGGGCATTGAGGCCATTGATGTTAAGTTATTATTGAAATGTATGTTTTTTCTTGCCATTTCTTGCTTTTGTAGTTTTTCCTTTACTCTCTTGTATTATCTATTATTTGAATTTGGTTTATTTTTTCCTGTTTCTCATGTGTGTGCTTTTCTTTCTCCTCATTCTGAAGGACTCCTTCAAGTATTTGTCTGTAGAGCTAACTTTGTAAGCATATATTCCTTTAAGCCTGTTTTGTTGTGGAAAGTCCTTATTTCTCCTTTAATTGTGATGGGTAGCTTTGCTGGATATAATAGTCTTGGTTGACAGTTGTTATCTTTCAGAACATGGAGTAGTATATCACTCCAAGCCCTTCTGGCTTTTAAATCTGCTGTTATTCTGATGGCCTGCCTTTATAGGTTCCTTGATACTTCTCTCTTACTGCTTTCAATCTATTTTCTTTGGTCTTTGTGTTTAGTAATTTAATTATAATATGGCGTGGAGAAGTTCTTTCCTGGTTTTGTGTATTTGGCATTCTAAATGCTTCCTCTATCTGCATTGGCATCACTTTCCCGTTTTGGGGAAAATTTTCTTCTATGATTCTGTTGAAAATACCTACAATGTCCTTAGAGTGAAATAATTCTTCCTCTTCTTCTTCTTGTTTTTCTTCTTCCTCTTCCTCCTCATCCTCCTCCTTCTACTTCTTCTTTTGTTGCTCCTCCTCTACCACCTCCTCCTCCTCTTCTTCTATACTCTAAATTCTTATGTTTGATCTCTTGATAGTGTCCTGGATGTCTTGAAATTCCCATTCACACCTTCCTATTGGTTTGTCTTTCTCTTTGTTGGCCTGTTCCACTTCTGCCACCTCATCTTCCAGTTCAGACATTCTGTCCTCTCCTTGATCCATTCTATTGGTGAGACTTTCTACAGTGTTTTTTGTGTTGCATTTACTGTGTTTTCTCATTTCTAGTATTTCCGATTGGTATTTCTTCAGTATTTCTGTTTCTTTACTCATATCTTGTATCAACTTTCTTATTTTGTTAAGTTGGTTTCCTGTGTTTTCTTTGGATTCCTTCAGGAGTTTTTCTTCTTTGATTCCTTTGATTTCTTTGAACGTAGTCATAATCATTCTTTTGAATTCTTTGTCCAGCATTTCATCTAAGTCATTCTCACTGGAGATCATTTCTGATGGACTTATAATTCTTGGTGGAATTATATTGTCTTGATTTTTTTGTGTTGCTTATATTAGAATGTAGAGATTTTTGCATCTTGAGTTAATTGAATTCTTGTGTTTTCTAATTATCTGCTGTATTCTTAGATGTGTAGCTCAGAAGTTCTATATCTTCAGGGTGGGAGCCTAAGATGCCAGGTGTGGCTCTTATATTGCTCCCAGAGTGACAACAGACCCAATGTGTTACAGTTGCCTGCTATGCAAATATTCTAGTAGGCTGGGTGGAACAAAATATAGGCAAATTCTGATATTTAACTGAGATATATATATATATATATATATATATATATATATATATATATATATATATATATATATATATAAAGACCATCACAGAGTATTTATACAAGAGTGGGAATTTAACAGGTAATCTAACAAAGCCCAAGTTCCTAAGGTTTGTGTTGACTTTGTTGTTGACTGTGAAGCTGGGATTCCTGGTCTGTAATGGGTTCCAGGTCAGCCTGAGCCACAGCGAGACACTGCCCCCAAGAGAGAAGAAAAAGACAAAAAAGGCACTTTAAATCAAGAGCTATCAAAAGCAACAAAGTCACTCCCCAAACCCAGCTTATTTAAGAATGGCAAAGCTGACCAAAAGCACATCAATCAACTCTAACACATGACCTGCCTTGACATGGAAGGTGCAGTTAGCACTCAGCGCAGGCCTGTGTACCTGGCTATGGGGCAGGTATTGCCCAGTGTGAAACACCATGTTACCTTGTGGGATGGCTTTCGTCTCACCTGTGCTGAGTGTGAGGCTGGTCCCCTCACACTGGGCTCAGCTAGGCTGATTGGGTCAGAGGACATGCTTTTTCACATCAGCTGTGCTGGATGCTGTGTCTGAGGAGTAGCTCAGATCCCTTGGTGTCCCCAGATCTCCAGTGGTCCCCCATGCTAGCGGTTGGGTGGCAGTTGGAGGGGAGGCTGTGGTGGGTGCCTGAGGTTGTTGAGGAGCAGCTCAGCCAGGTTTACTTTGTGAAGCCGGTGTGAGTGGAGAATCCTCTCACCAGAGTTCAGCTCAGGCAGGGACAGGTGCATAGCTGGAGCCAATTCTGGCTGGTTGTGTGGTTGCTAGAAGCTCTGAGTCTCTCTTGCTTCTCTGCTGGGGCTAATAATTCCTTTTCAGTAAGAGTATATGATATGCATTTTTCTGCCCTCTCCCTACCCCCAGGCTGACTATGATGCCATAGTAACCAGAAGTCATATGTGACATTTTGTTTGGTATCTGGGGATCCAAGTTAGGATCTTATGCTTGCAAGGCAAGCACTTTACTGACTGAACTATCTTCCCAGCCCTTCCCTCTTTTTAAAATCTTATTTATTTATGAATGTGTGTGTGTGTGTGCGTGTATGAGCACATTCTATAATTACATTCCCATCTGGCTGGGGAAGCTTTGCAAGCAAATGCCTTTAACCCCTGAGCCATCTCCTCAGCCCCTTCCCCTTTCTTGAAAGAAGAATTTTAATATTTACATTCAAAAATAAATACAAAAAATAAAAGTCTTGAGCCATATATTTTGGGGGAAGAACTAGCCTCTAACTTCCTATATAGCTTAAGTATTCAAGCCATTTCCTGCAACCAGCCCCCCCCCCCCCAGTAGCCCATTCAGCTCAGAATTCATGAATACTTTGAGGTCAGCACCTGATACCACCTCAAGTGACACCAGCTGGGGACCCAGTCTTCACACGCAAGCCTTTTGTGGGGACATTCATATCCAAAGCATAGTGTTCTTTACATTGAGACTTACGTATTGGATTTGTGACAGATTTTGTGTGTGGGTACTTATGTATGTGAGGTCAAAGGTTGTTTTCCTCCATCACTCTCGCACTTATTTAGTGAGGCAAGGTTTCTCACTTGAACTCAGAGCTCATCGTCTGGCTAGTCCAGCTAGCCGCCTCAAGCTCCCCAGGGAGCCCATCTGCCTCCTGAGTGCCACCAGGCCCAGCCAGCATTCACATGGTGTTGGAATCCGAACTCCAGTCCTCAAGCTTGCCTGGCAAGAGCTTCCTGAGCTCACCCCCAGATTTTCTCTGTTTCTCAATCGTCCCCCTCTATACTTGTTCAATTTTCAATAAGTGTCTTTTTTTACAATTCAAAAGTATCTCCAAATGTAAGTAGGTCAGTAGGAAGTTGCCTCTGACTCTCACAGCCATGGAAATAAATCTGTACCAGAAACTACATAAAATCTTCTCTCCAAGTCCAAAGCATGTCTATGTAGAGAAGCCAAGAGATGGGCCAGGGGGAGGCATTTCTTGGCGAAGGAGAGCTGCAGGGTTATAAAGGTCCAACAACTAGTGTTGTCTCTTGGTGAGTCTTTGCACGTCATCCTCTGGTCAAGCCCATCCTCCAACAGCTGCGGAAGAACTCTCCCTCTAATTACCCTGGTGGCAGGGCCCGGGAGAGCCAGAAGGATTATCCCCTTTGCCCCTAGGTAAATGAACCTAGTGTCTGCTTGCAGGCCCTGGAGCAGGATGTAACCAGGTGTTCACCAGTCCGTGCGGGGAGGCCTCGGTATATGGTGCCTGGAGAGAGCAGATGGAGACCCCTCCCTCCTGAATTTTCATAGCTGTAAAGCCATAAATCCCAGAAGAGTTTGTTCAGACTAAGCTAAGGAAACAGCCCATAATAGAATAATAGCTACCTGAAGTCCCCTGCTTGCTGCACATCCCAGAAGCTGCTGTCATTGCCCTGAGAACCCTCATTTTCCTGTCCCTTCCTAGACTTCCCTGTTAGGAGCACACTGTATCGTAAACATAGATGAACATGTTTCATATCTGTCCACAATGTCAAAATTTAGTAATTAATAATAAATGTACAAGCTGCATGGGGAGATTCATTGACTGAATTTGCCAAGTAGTCTTGGTTTTCTTTACCACACTGGCCCAGGCAAACATGGGCTCTTTTATTCCACTCTTAATACTAATGCTCACTCTCAGATAGATGACATATTACACATCACACACAGGGTGTGTGTTCAGGAGTGGCTACAGAGGGTTAAGGAGGCTCAGCAGAGGTCAAGGCGCCCCACAGAGGCCCAAGAGGCAGGATGGACAGAGGAGAACACTGACAGAGATGCCCAGTCTCTGCAGGAACAGGATAACGACCCCTGCTGAGATGCTGTTGTAGAATCAGGCCACAGGGTCAGAGCTCAGCTGAGCCTTGGAATGAAGTAGAATCAAGGTAGACAGTGGACAATGGAGATGGAGCGGTGAAGGACAGGACAGGCCACAAAAGTGAAGGGAGAATGGAAAGATGGCGTTTGAGTAGACATGAGCAGTAGGAGCTGAGCCAAGCTGACAGTAGGAGTTGCTGCCTGTTGTTCCCTTGATGCACACCAGGTGACAGGTGACAGGTCAGCAGAGTTGTTCTCCTCTTGGGTCCAGGTAAAGTTGTCTCAATATGGTATGTCCAATAAGTTGTTGGACCTGGTTTTCCTGATTCGGCTTGAATACAGCCAATATTCTTACAGTATCTATTTAAATTAATAAAGTTATAGAGTGGAACCCTTGTTCCTTTTAGGAATAAGTTATTTATCATGGTGGGGGCAGGACACATCACTGTTTACGTGTTCTCCCGTGTGCAGAGTCTGGATGCCTCTGTGTTTGTGTTCAAAATGGAGTGGGGTGCTCCTTGTCAAATGGAGTCCATACAATATGGAGTGACAGAGCAGGGCACAGCCTGACCTCAACACTTCTTGCAGTTCTACCAGTGGGATTAAAAGTAGTGGTTTAGAATGTCTTCTCTATATAACAATTCTTTTATTGAACTCAACTAGAACAAGCCCCAGAGCCTCAATGTTGTATATCCCAACTATTAATTGAATTCTCTTTAAAAATATTTTATTTATTTATTTGCAAGGGGAGAGGGAGAGAGAGAGAGAGAGAAAGAGAGAGAGAGAGGAGTGCATGGGTGCACCAGGGCCTCTTGCCACTACCAACAAACTCCAAAGACATGCACCACTTTGTGCATCTGGCTTATGTGGGTGCTGGGGAATTGAACCCAGGTCATTAATATTGCAGGCCAGTGACTTAACTGCTGAGCCATCTCTCCAGCCCCTTAATTGAATCATTTTCCCTACACAATTGATAGGAACCAAATAATATATCCTATTGTCTTGGGATATCAAGCTGTATCAGTCTCTAACAGTTATTCGTTTCCCAAAGAAAGATGTTCAGTTTTATAAAGTATAAATGAAGGGAAGAATATCCAGTGCTAAGAAGCTTCAGGTCAGACCAAGGTTGTCACCCAGCTCCATCATTTGACAACTGAGTCCCATTGGACATAATGGCTATTTCCTCATCTGTGAGATGAGGTAGTAACTCAAGAATCATTGTGAAGGTGAATGAGATAAAGCCCTTAAGACTTCAGGGTACTTTTTAGCACATAATAATCTCCTCTACATAGTAACTCGCATGAGAATGAGCTATAGGAGAGAGACTCTGTCTCAAAACAAATGAAAGACTAACTTGGATCTTTACCACTGTGTAGATGCCTAGGCCTCATTTCTGGCTAATACACCAGGGTACCAGGAGATTTATACACTAGTTAAAATAGTAATGATTAGCCTTAAAAAAAAACCTGTGGAAGTCTTTGGGCTCCACCCTTTGGTATGCAAACACAAAGCAGACCCCAGCCATACATCCTTTGGAGCCAGCTTGGTCTTGGTCAGTTGGAAAACAGGAATTTTCTCTGAGGTTAGTAAACTGTAATCAGTTCCACATAGCTTTCAGGCAGCAGAGTTTACAAATCACTGGTTTGATTTGTAAGTCCATTCATATGTCCATGAGAAACACAGCCTGTGTTGATATTCCCCTTTATTTGCTGAGCTAAACAATACTGTTCCAGAGCAGGGTCCACCCAGGGACTCCATTTTCCAATGATTGACACCATCTTCGCTGGCCTTCCCCCACCTCCTGCATTGTTTGAAGGTGGGCAGCAACCAGCGGCCACTACAGTTCCTTTTATTACGTGCGTGTCACTCCTCTCCAGTCCTTTCCTGCGCCTGCACAGCCCCGGGCACTTTCCAATCACTTTCCACCAGGAAAGGCCCACCCTTCCCTGCCTGCCATTCCCTGCTGGAGCCTTGCCCAAGCTCTCCTGCTCCTGCAGCCTGCTTGGGGGCCATGACAAAGGAGTTCACTGAGGAAGAGAGCTTGGGGAGGACCCCCTCTTCCAGCAGTAGTCCAGTCCCTCCCTGGTCTTGGTTGAGTACCCCAAGTGACCCACTTCTTGCTCCCTCCAAAGTCGGGGCGGGCTTTTCTGTCGCTGCTTCTGGGAGGATCCTCTTCCATCCATCTCTCCTCACATCTATGTGAAGATGCCTTTGGCTGCAGCCATGCCAACATTGCCCGGTGTGTTGGTTTGGGGCTTTGTCTTCTAAAAGTTAATCAAATGACACTTCTTTCCTATTTTGGAGAGTTCTAAAACAATATATTCCTGCCAAAGTGATTCTTTTTCCTCAAATCCTGCTCCTTGCTGTCTGCCGCCTTCAAGAGCTGCTTTCACAGAGATTTTCGTCAGCTGGTTCAGAGTGCTTCTGTTCCTGTGCGCTTGGGGAGCTCACCAGGACCCAACGGAGATTGTTTTTCATCAACCCTGAGAAAAGGGCTTATTTTAGAAAACAAAGTGAGATGATTTTATAAAAAGAAATGAAGACACAGAGCAGTCCATTCATCTAGATTACAGGTAGGAGTTGACCATGCCACACTCCTCATTCAGGAATGAGGGTTCATTTAAGCATTCACTCAGTATAATATATACATTAATCACTCATTCTGTGCCCAAGGAGTTGCTTCAGAATAAAGAACATAGAATTTAAGAATAAAGTATTTTCATCTCTGTCTGCTAAAGTAACTTAATGTCATTGATACTGATTTATTTCAGGTCTCTAAAATCATTAGTATAGAGCTTGGCTTTTAGTCTAAAGATCTTATTCAACAAATATAAATAAAAACAAAAACTATAAACCAAAAGTTTTCATTTGATAGTTGTATTTTTTTCATTCCCTTAAGTGTAGCAAGGCCCCTTTATGATCAGTGGCCAAATCCCCTAACGCTACTTAACTAGCTGGGCAAGTTACTCACCTTTTAAAGCTGATTTCTTCATCTTTAAAATGAGGATAATGGATTTGTTACATCTGGAACGTGCTGAATTAATAGAACTCTCCTTACTTCTCCTGTCAACTGTCTATTTATCATGCTATTAACAGTGGAGAGTAAAATGTTTCAGTAAGAGGCAAACAAGTCTTTCCCATCCTGCACCCACTGTCCTGGAAACATTACAAGAAAGTGACTAAGTATATTTTAGTTTGGAGCCCATGGCTGTGTGACTGATGCGTCAGTGAGAGATGAATATTGGAAGACCTGAGTGAAAGAACCCCGAGGCTGGGAGTCCGCACCCTGGGTAATCACATCCGGTTCATGGAAAGTGAGACAAAGACATTATTCAGAAAAATTGATTAAGTTTTAGAAAGATAGCCTTGTTGTTACTTTCTTCTTTTGATCATAGTACCTTCAGGTAGGATATGAGTTTTAAAAATTATCTTTAATAAGAGATTTTTATTGAAGCAAAAGTTGAAATTGCTTTCATTTGGGTGGAGCAATATGATACCATATTGTAAAAGGGATAGAGTTACTGTTTACTGTTTCTTTTGTACCACTTCAATAGAGATTAAAAAATGTATGATTTCAAAATAATCTTTTTTAAACTATTTTATTTATTTACTTGAAAGCAGAGAGAGAGAGAGAGAGAGAGAGAGAGAGAGAGAGAAAATGAGAATGAATATGGGCACACCAGGACCTCTTGCCTAAAAACAAACACCAGACACATAGTCCACTTTGTACATCTGCCTTTACATGGGTGCTGGGGAGTCAAATCCAAGCTAATGGGCTTTGCAAATAAGCACCTTTAACCACTGATGTAGCTTCCCAGACCCCAAATAATCTTCAAAGCAATAAAATAACATTCCAGAATCAGAGATGGACTTGTTATAAGATCAGCAAAAGTTTTTTTTCTTTTTTCAAAATGAGCTATTAGCCAACCTCCACTGGTAAGGAAAAGTCAAATGAAGGGAAACATAGTGCTCTTTTCTGATCTAATGTTTGTGCACCACGAACTAGCCCTCTACTGGTGTCTAGTGTAGATGTGACCACTCACTAGGACTGTTTTTAGAAGCTTGGACTTCATGAGTGAGGAAAATAAAAAAAAAAAAAAACATATTTCTTAAAAACACACTTGGAGAGAATAGCCAGAGGCATTGCCCCTCTCAACAACACAAACAAAGAAAAAAAACTGGCTACTTCTTGTTCAGTTCATAACCCCCTACCCCATGGACTGGTTCAACCATTCCACTGAGGAGGGCCCCCAGAGGGTGGGGGCAGGGAAGAGGGAAATGGGGGTACAAGACTTGCTCATACAATGTATCCAATTATTAACAATAAAAAGTTTCTTTTTAAAAAGTAACTGGAGATAAATTGTTGTGAACTAATTAGTTCTGTTACCTTATAAGGAAAGGGTTTTTTGGGTTTTTTTTTTTTCCCCAAAATGAAGGCTCTATGAGCCTT
Source organism: Zapus hudsonius (assembly GCA_004024765.1). Lineage (NCBI taxonomy): Eukaryota > Metazoa > Chordata > Mammalia > Rodentia > Dipodidae > Zapus > Zapus hudsonius. Next base: position 28,118 of record PVHP010006363.1, on the reverse strand, counting down.
TTAATACCCTTCTCTGGTTTTGAAACCAACTTGTCTGCTGAGCCCATTGAAATACCGATGCCATTGTACGGATGGCCAGTTGTCTGATTCTAGAATCTTCAGATAAAAGCATTATTAATTGGCCTTAACGATCTTTAAAGTACATTGTTGTCAATTTAGCTTTGACGCAATGAATAAATATGTTAAAAAAATACTTTTTCTTTTTGGTAGAATCTGTTTAACAAACACTTTGGAACAATAGCAGTTTTTCTATAGCAGAGGGGGTTGTTTGAAGGAGCACTGGGGACAAGACAGCATCTCCCACTGCAGTGACAACCCTGGCCACCATCATCATGTGAGGAACATTTCCTTTGCAGGTGAAAGACACTCAATAAAGAAAGTACTGAGAAAGCCCGAGACTGTTTTGAGTTATCTGGTCCTGAGATATTTATCAAGCAGGGACCAGCACGGCGAACAGATGAGTGTTCCTGACCTCCATCTGTGGAAGTGCCACCTCCAACGGTGACATCAAACTGAAGCCTAGTCTTAGCAGCCAAACAATTGATCTAATTGTCTTCACTGTTCCCTCTTTTCTGTCACAGAATCGGAAGACTTTTTGATGGTACAGAGCCCATTGTTTTGGACAGTCTCAAACAGCACTATTTCATTGACAGAGACGGACAGATGTTCAGATATATCTTGAATTTTCTCCGAACATCAAAACTCCTCATTCCTGATGATTTCAAGGTGAGGGAATCCGTGTTAAATTCACAATCAATATGTGATTTGTTTTGATGTGCCCCCAAAACATTTCTAGTTCTACCTTTTTAATATATACCGACTCTAATGCAATCAGGGGTCTTTGACACAGTTGTACCGTGTTCATGAAACAGCAATGAGCATTCAGTTTTGTACATGACCAGAAGAGGTCCATGTTTTCTCTAAAGAATTGAATGATAATTCACTGTAGTAAAGTGAAAAGAAGTTGATTAAATTCAAAGTTTATTTCTGAGTCTTAGCAAGCTAGAGAATAAAAGGAAACACCCTTAACTTAATAAAGAATTTATCTCCCAGTAATCTAAGGTAAATATTAACAGTACAATTTTAAAATTATTCCCTTTAAAGTGAGTAGCAAGTGTTACTGTCAGTTACACCGAGATTATCCAATGCTGTGCTGCTATTCGAGGCAGTGGAATTTGACCAGAAGAACAAATAAGATTAGAAGGAATGTATGAAAATGGAATTTTCAAAACTGATGTTTCTCTAAATAGCAGATTCTATATTTTAAAATTTTTTCGAGGTAGGGTCTTATAAGCCAAAGACTATTAGAACTGAGAAAGAACTTACTAAAGCATTAACTCAAGATCAGTATATTATAAGCATATTATATTATAAGCAATGCATTGCCTATGTAATGACAAGTCAGTTATACCATCTAATGGAAAAATACCACAGCAAAAATTATAACACCTAAGAATAATGTAATGAGAAATAGCTAAAACTTATTAGAAAAAATAGGAATTTCTAAATTTGAGATGGAAAGGGCCAAATACTTAATACTCAGAAATCATTTTAAAAAGTACTTTAAAAAATTAAATATACATAGTCAAATAAAAGATGTCTTAGCATAAGAAATATTTGTAACAGGAGATTAAAAGCCATCAAAAAAGAGTCTATAAAAATCTATAAGAAATATACAAACAACCTGGCGGGAAAATAAAGTTTTAGTTATAAACAAAATTTTCCCAAAGGGGGAAAAAAAGAAATTGTCAATAAATATTTAAAAGAATATTCAATGTCTCTAGTATCAAAGGTATAAAAATAAAATATATACTCCTTGTTATACATTAAATTAACAAAAATTTAAAATAGTCATAGATCCCGTGATGGGGAATAAACAGTATGATTGGGATGAAAATGAAGCCTTTTGGAGGGCAACTCAGCAATAGCTATTAAAATTTCAAGTATTCGCACTCTTTAGAAATTTTATGTTTCTTAATTTATCTCCTATAAATAATTCGCATCCATATGTAAAGATGTGTACATAGGATGGCTAATAGCAAAAATGTGATATACTTATAAAGTTCGGCAGTGGCAGAGGTCGCCAGTAGTACAGCTAGAACATCCATTCTGTGGAAGAGTTTAAGAGGTGGTCCACCTCTCTCTGCTGTTACTCATTGACAAGAGTAAGGTGTAAAATGATGTGTATTGTTTCCATTTATGCAAAAATAAAACCTATGTAAGTTTACACATTCAAAATAGCTTCTTTTTTTAAAATAGCTTCTTTGGGCTCAGCAGTTAAAGTACTTGCCTGCAAAGCCTAACAACCTGGGTTTGATTCCCCCACATAAAGCCAGATGTACAAAGTGGTGCATGCATCTGGAGTTCGTTTACAGTGGCTGAAAGCCGTGGTGTGTCCTTATTCATTCTCTCTCTGTCTCTCTCTCCCGTCTCTGTCTCTTGCTTGCATGCACATGCTGCCTCTCTGCTTGAAAATAGATAAATAAAATAGCTTCTTTGCAATACGCCTCCCTGCCCTATTTTGAAGAGCTCGCTAATGAAGTAGCTTGCTCTCATTTTAGAGCTGTATGGTACAAAACAAGACCTTGTATCTGTAGATCCTGGGATCACAGCAGAATGAGACATGCCCTGGAAGCTTGCTTGCTGGGGAGCAGTCCACTCATGGGTCTTCCTCTGGTTCACTCCAGGGCTGCAGGGGACCTGCACATCCCAACCTCAGCTAGAACTCTCTCATTCTCCTTTATTTTCTTTCCTTTCTTCCTTCCGTCTTTCCTTCCAGCCTTCCTCCTTTCTTTGCCTGCTTTCTTTCTTCCTTTGCATGTGTTTGTTATGTGGTGCGCATGCATGTGTATACATGTTCATATGTGTATGGGAACATGTATTGTGTGCAGGTGTGTGTGCACATGTGTGTGCATTCGTGGAGAGGCCATCTCTCAACATCTGTCAGCATCTGGTGTCTTCCTGTCTCTACACTCGACTTTCTGAGACAGGGTCTTGCACTGAACCTGGAGCTCATTGATGCAGGTAGACCAGCTGTCCAGTGAGCCCCAGGGATTCTCCTGCTTCTGCCTCCTCAGCACTGGGATTACAGGTGCTCACTGCTCAGCCCAGCTCAGCTCAGATTCTCATGCTTGGCCAGCCGCCTTCCCAGCCCCCACCTTTTAAACCAAATGCACAGGGTTGTTTTCAAACAAACTTCTCTTTTCCATTTCAGAAGAGGGTGCATGAGAGGCCCTTGTACCCCTCATTAACTTGGGAACTTCTGTTTCCTAAAAGCTCCTATAAAACCTGGTCACATATTTTCTTGTGTCTGACTCTAGATATGTTGTGCATATTTCTGGACTAAATTGCTTTATGCTAATGTTCTTAAGACAGGGACACGTATATCTTTCTTCTTTTTTCTTTTTGCTATTTTTTTTTTTTTGAGCCAGGGTCTCATGGTAGTCCAAACTTGCTATATATCCAAGGATGGCCATGAACTTCTGATCCTCCTTCTTTTACCTCCCAAGTGGTAGCTGTATGCCACCAATTTATGACCCTGGAAAAGGGCCATGGCCGCTTCATGTGGAGAATCCCTTTGACAGGCTTTGCTAAGGAGAGTGATCCTTGACTGCCTCCTTCCCTCTGCACACATTTAATGCTGAGCGAACACGGGTATGAAATCGTGAGGTCATAGCTTCTGACACTCCTTAAAATCTAACTCCACAAATGTGCTGTCTGCACTAGATACCCATTTGACAGTTCAGATAATTCCCTATTTCAGAAGACTTGAAATGGCAGCTGCTGTGTTCTAGCTCCCCCTTGAGACATCAGAAATGACTGCAGAACTCCTCTGCAGTGTTCTAATCTGGATTTAACCATCCTTCTTTCCCATAGCTTCTCTTGTCCCCAATTATACTAATTTGTTCATTGCTGTTTTATTCCTTGCATATAAACATGGATACATGTGTGTGCGCACACACACAAACATGTGTGCAATTACAATTTCCAATACACCAAAAGCCCGAAATTTTGGTCTTATTTTTTATAGAGAACCATAAGATACTCTCTATCTCTCCTTAAATTTTTAATATCTGTAAAAACCTTTCCATGATGCTAATACTATTTGTGATCTCTATGAATACCTACCATTCCTGGATATAGACAAATCTGCTGTCAGACAGTCCCTAGCTTGCCTATCCCCACCTGGTTTCAAAAGTCTAATGATTTCTTAAGGACAAGGGATGTGGGGGACCCTAGCCTGCACCAAGTCTGAGTTCCATTCCCAGAAGGGCATAAACTAGGTGTGGTGGCTCACACCTGTAATCTCAGCACTTAGGAGGTAGAAGTATAAGGACTAGAAGTCCAAGATCATCCTCAGCTACATAGCTAGTTTGAGGTCAGTCTGGCTACATGAAACCCTGTCTGAAGTGGGGGAAAAAAAGCCAAAAGTCCGATAACTTTTTTTATTTGTGGGGGTTGGGGGGCATGTATGTGTCATGGTGCTCATGTGGAGATTAAAAGCTAATGGCTGGGTGGTAATCCTCTCCTTCCACCCTGTTTGCAACAGGTCTCTATTGTTTGCTACTGGGAAGGCCAGGCTAGCTGACCCCTGAGCTTCAGGATTCCTCTACCTCTGCCTCACACTTCCATAGGTGCATTGGGATTAGACCACTTTGCATCTAGTTTGTTGTGGGTACTGGGAATCTGAATTCTAGGCAGCAGACTTGCACACAAGTGCCTTTAACCACTCAGCCATCTCCCCAGCCCCTAAACATCATATACCTTAAATGCTATAGGGAAAGGATGCAGACATTGTATAAAATTTAAAAACATAGAAAAGCAAAAAAAAAAGAAGAAAGAAAGAAAGAAAAAGAAAGGAAGGAAGGAAGGAAGGAAGGAAGGAAGGAAGGAAGGAAGGAAGGAAGGAAGGAAGGAAGGAAGGGAGGGAGCTGTCCAGTAATATTCCCACTGCTCAGATTGCCAGTGTTAAACCCTTCATGCTGAGCTGTTGGGATCTTTTTCTGTGATTATTTTGACAATAATTCTCCACTTTTCCTTTTGACTAAACTTTTGTCTCATGTAATGCCATAAGTATCCTCTGAAGGTCATTTTTCCAATCCAGGGTCTGGGCAATGCCTTATCCACCTCTGTATCAGTTACCTCCTTGTTGCTGAGCAATATACCGACAAAATAAGTGCAGAGGAGGAAGGGTTTATTCCAGTTTACAGTTCCAGGTTACAGTCCATCACGGTAAAGAAAGCTTCAGCCAGCTGGTCACCTTCAGTCCATAGTGAGGAAGGAAGGAGGCTGGCTACCTCTCCTGTTTTCATAGAGTCCAGAACCCCAGCTGACAGAACAGTGCTACCCATAGTTGAGATGGATCTTCCCATCACAATTAACCTAATCATGATAATCTCTCAGAGTCCCGTCAAGTTGATGGTCAATATAAACCATCATATCCTCTTAACTACCTGGCATAATTGCTCGTGACTTCACAGTGAGACCAAGCCAGCCGTTCCACAATATGTCTTGTCACATTTGCCTGGTTGTTTGGCTCATCCATCTATGTCCCAATTTCCCATAAGATGAACTTTGTGTCTGAAGGCCTCCTAGGTTTAGGTTAAACATCTTGGCAAGAATGCATTCTCGGTGCTGTTTTATCACATGAGAAAACGTGGTCAGACTGCTGTTGAGGATGCTAACACTGGCCAGGCTCCTTGGGCTACAGCAAAACTGATCTCTGCCAAGTTCAGAGCGTCTCAGCCTCCACCGTGTTAGAATTTGGAGCCAGATGATTTTTGGGGTTCGGGCTGTCCTGGGCAATGTGGGATTTTGAGCAGGATCCCTGGCCTCTCCTCAGCAAGTGCCAGCAAGAATGACTCTGAAAACTGCTAAATGCCCCCAAACATCAAAATCACTCCACAAGAGAGCCAGTAGTCCAGCTTGAGGAAAGGAGAAAGGGAATGTGTACAGTGTGGGAAGAATTTTGCTAGTTTATCCATAGAATTAGTGGATGTCTTCTGAAGGTAACAGTTGTGGGGATGGTAGGGTCTCTTGAGCAATGCTATCACCATGGATCTGCCCAGCACCACCCAGATACTCCCCCTCCTTGGTTCTACTCCTTAGCCAGTGAGTGGAGCTCCTGTGGTTAGAACATCCTCAGCGAAGGGTTGGGGTGATGGCTCAGTTCAGGGCATCTTTACTGTACAAGCCAAAGGACCCAAGTTGGGTCCCCAGAACCCACTTAAAGATTCCAGGCATGGTGGTGGGTGTTACCTGTTATCCAAGTGCTGGCAAGACGTAGCCTTACTTGGTGAGCTCTAGGACAGGGACAGACCGTGTCTTGAGAATGGCTGGAGCTTAATAGTCAGCCAGTCTGACTGAAAATGGTGGCTCCAGGTTCAGAGAGAAGTTCCATTTCCAGGAAGCAAGCAGAAGAGTGGTAGAGGATGAAACCAAACACTTTCCTCTGGCCTCTGCATGGAATTAAAAAAAAAATGGGTCTCATAAAAATAAAAAGTGGATGGAATACCTGAGAAACATTACTCAAAGTTGTCCTGGGGCGCACACACGCACCTGCACACACCCGAATGCCCACACGCACATGTGAATATGCACACACATTGAAAATAAAGCAAAACTTTCTCAGAAAAGCCAGGGCAGCTGGTGATGCCTGTCCTGTATTTCTTCTCCAGGACCTGAAGACATGCCCACTCAGGATATCTGCCCCAGCCCATAGTCTCAGTTCTGCCACCTAGAATTTTCTTTCCTGGTCCAGAGAATTGTTACCTGTCACTCCTGCCACTGTTAGAGGCAGGAAGTCACTAAAGCTGATGAGGAAGACTGAATCCTGTAGCTCAGTGTCCATAGTCCAGCTGCTGCTCCACGATGGCTGTGCCCCAAGCCAGCTGTCAGCATCCTGTCATTATCACCTGTACAAGCTCAGAGTCCTTCCTGAGACCACTAGGAATAGAGCCAGTGATGGGGCTTTTATGACACTTGACGGGACACTTGGCTGCTTCTGTTTCCTTTAAGAGCCATCAAAGATGAATCTGAAACTGGGTACTGTTGCCCCAGAAAAACAAATATAGTCTGGGGAAGCTGGTGAGGGAAGAGAGCCTCCGAGTGAGAGGTAGCAGGTAGGGGCAGGGGACAGGAGCAGTGGGCCAACTCCTGCAGGCTTTGAGGGAAGAATGCCCCCACCCTCCCAAGGAACTATTGCAGAAGCAGTGAACTCTGACAAAACTATGGTGGTCAACCCACCCCTGCTAGGGGAAGACATCTTTAAAACTAAAGGAAAGAAAGTCCTTCGGGGGACTCTTCTCACGACTGCTACTCGGGGGGGGGGGGGCTGCTTTAGAAGCACAAGTTAGGAAGTCATCTTGTTCTCTTAGCATTCCAAGGAACTGCATGCTTCCCAGGGTCCCTAGAGCAGGAAAATCCTTTGTGTCCCAGTGCCCAGATGACATTTGGCACACACATAGATTTTAAAGTGGGTGACAGGTTCATTTGCCCTGTGAGCATAAGGACATGTCAACCACTATGTGAAGTTTCAAGTGCATTGGATGTTAAATTCATTTTGTGTAACCAGCGCCTGTGTGGGGTAGACTCACTTATTACCCTCCCCAGTATCCCAGTGCCCAGGCCCAGTAGACAGGCCTTACATGGTGGAAAGGATTTTGTAGTTGAGATGTAGTTAGGCGTTTTGAGATGAGGAGATGACCCTGGATGACCAGGGGGACCTAGGTAATCACAAGGGTACTTATAGGATGGAGGCAGGCTCAGAGTTAGAAGTTAGATGAAGTGCTTGATGGCTGGCTACCAGGAAAGATGTCCCCCTGTTCTACAGGAAAAAGAGTCTTGCTGAAGCCAGGATTCCAGCCCAGTGGAGTCCATTTCAGACTTCTGACCTCTGCACTATAAAAAATAAGTTTGCATTGTTTTAAACCACCAAGTCTGTGGTCACTTCTGTGTGTGTGGGGGGGGTCTACCTGTGGTGTAAGCACATGTGTGCACAGATTCACACTCATGTGGAGGCCAGAGGAAGATGTTGGATTCCCTTCTCTTCCACCACTATTTCGCTGAGACAGAGTCTTTCACTGAAACTGGAAGTCCTGGTTTTTTGTTAGACTAACTGGGACCCCCAGTGACTTTCCTGAAGCATGTCATTTCTTACATCAGCAGTAAGAAATGAATAATATTTATTTCATTTCTTCCCTCTGGGGAAAATATTTTCATTTACTCAAGAAAGAAGATTTTTTTTTTTTTGAGGTAGGGTCTCGCTCTAGTCCAGGCTGACCTGGAGTTCACTATGTAGTCTCAGGGTGGCCTTGAACTCATGGCAATCCTCCTACCTCTGCCTCCTGAGTGCTGGGATTAAAGGCGTGTGCCACCACGCCCAGCAAGAAAGAAATTTTTGTCGGCTTGCATATTCATGTACATTGTGTGCATACACGTGTATGTTTGTTCAGGTGTGTCTGGGTACAGGTGTGCAGGCACATGTGTGTGGGTGTGTGTGGGTATGTACTAGAGAACAACCTCAGGTGGCGAGCTCAGATAGCTGCTTGTCTCTTTGAGAGGTCTGTCATTGGCCTGTATTATAGCCTGGCTGGCCAGTGAGCCCCGGGGATCCGCCTACCTCTGCCCCCCAGTGCTGTGATTGCACTCAGAATTTACTTAGTTACTGGGGATCCAGCTCAGGTCCTCAGGCTTGCAAGACAAGCACTTTACCAACTGAGCTCTTGGCTTGCATTCTGGAGTCCATCTGTATTTACAGGTTGTTCTGTGTGCCTGCCTTCTGGTCTTAGGAAAAATTCATTTATAAAATAAGATCTTGATCTTTCTATCTCAAAAACCCATTATAAATTTCAACATGATTCTGAGCAGTTACCAATTCTGAAACATGGTAAGTCTGTGAACTGGTTTGCCTGTAGCTGTGGATTTGATCAGCTGTACAAATGCTTTCTTCGTGGAAGAAGAGGTTATGGACATAAGGGCATGGAGGCATTGCTATTGGAGGGTCCTCCTGATGATGTTGTCGGTTCCCCTTCTGGAAAGCTGGAGCCCCCTGTTGCCACCCCATCATCTCCTATTTCCACCAAAGTGACAGTTAATCTGGATTGTCAATTTGACCATATTGACAGTCACTTTGAAAACAAATTTGGCACGTCTGTGAGGAAGTTCCTAGATTGGGTTAATTGATGTGAGAAGACTTACCCTAACTATGGGCAGAACCATTTCATGTGCTGGGATCCCAGACTGAATGTAAAGAAGAAAGCTAGCCAATATTCATGGTTGGACATTCGTCACTTCCTGCTTCTTTTTTTTAATATATATTTTATTTATTCATTTTCAAGGAGAGAGAGAGAGAGAGAGAGAGAGAGAGAGAGAGAGAGAGAGAATGAACACCAGGGCCACAACCTTGTGTGTGGCTTATGTGGGTACTAGGGAATTGAACCAGGGGCCTTAGGCACTGGAGGCAAGTGTCTTAACCACTGAGCCATCTCTCCAGCCCACTTCCTGCTTCTTGACTGGATGAAATGTGATGAGCCCTGCTTCATGCTGCCAATGCCTTCCCTGCTGTGATGGACTGTGAACCTTGAACTGTAAGCCCAAATAAACCATTTCTCCCGTAAATTGCATCTTGTTGAGTATTTTGTCACAGCAAAGGAAAGTAAAACAACTAAGTACTTGGGTAGGAACCTGAGACAGAAGCTATTTAGAATACAGTCCATAAAAACCAAAGAAAAGACACTGTCAGATCAGAACAGAGGTGTAAAGGAAGATTTCTAAAGAATGAAATTAAACAAACCTGCTAGAGGAAGGAGACCAGGCTGAGGTTTCTAAAGAGCGGCCAGGGTGAACACCTCCACTTTGCAGGGAGTTTTCTGATAAGCCAAAAGTGGAAATGTGTGCGCGAACATACAGAGATAGGAAAGGTGCCTGCCAAGAAAACAAATGGCCAGGATGAGCTCAACCATGCAGAAAAGGGTAACAGTGTGCCCACCGAGGAGGATCCCCAGTGGATTGGATTGCTCATGCAGATGTGTTTAATTTTGGATAATAAAGATATCAAGTTTTAAAAGTTACAAAAATAAGATAAAAATAAAAAGAGTTTAGGCTGGTCGATGCTTAGAGGCATGCCGGAGTGGTTGGCTATGCACATGAGCTCAGCCATTCTCCAGTGATAAACCTCCACAGACAGCCAGTGCCTCTGCCCTGGGAGCGTGACAGAGCAGCGGATACAGGAGAGCCAAGAGACAGCAAGGAACACCTGCTGGCTTGATGTAGTTTGAGGTGAAGCCCATAGGATGCTGCTTTCCAAGAGCTCCATAGGACCATAAAGAGAGGGGGGCTAAACCATTACTGCAGCAGCCAGACTCCAGAAGTCCAAAAATGGACATTACTTCCCTAACTTTTTAAAAATATTTTATTTATTCATTTTCAAGCAGAGATGAGAGAGAGAGAGAGAGAGAGAGAGAGAACACCAGGCTGACCTGGAATTCACTATGTAGTCTCAAGGTGGCCTTGAACTCATGTTGATCCTCCTACCTCTGCCTCCAGAGTGCTGGGATTAAAGGCGTACGCCACCACTCCCGGCTATTGGCCCATTTATTGATTAGATGATGTGGGCTTTTGGTAGTTAATTTTTTGAGTTCTTTGCAGACTTTCAATATAAATTCCCTATTATACAAAGATTTTCTCCTGCTCTGTAGGCTGTCTCTTCTTTCTGCTGGTTGCCTCCCTTGCTGTGTAGAAGCATTTTTAATTCCATGCAATTCCATCTGTCAGTTTTGGGCGATTATTTCCTGCACTATTAGATTCCTTTTCTGAAAGTCCTTGACTGTGCCCATGTCTTGAGATATTTTGCTTATGCTTTCTTCTTGCAATTTTAGGCCTTACATTAAGGTTTTTGATTCATTCTGAATTGATTTTTGTTTAAGGTACGAGGTAAGGGATAGCTATTCTTAGCCATTGGGGAAATGGAGGGGGCAGAAAGGTTGTAAGAGCCATGGTGGAGGAGAATATCCAGAGACATCGCCCCCTCAGTAATAACATACAAAGGGGGGTGGAACCGGGTTGACTCCCAGGCTATCCATAACTCCCTGCCCCATGGACTGATCCAGTTTGCCCATGGAGGAGGATACCCAGTTGATTGGGGACAGGGAGGAGAGAAATCAGGGAAATGGGGACACCAACACAATATTTGCTCATTCAGTGTATGTAAATATGGATAATAAAGATATAATTTATTTAAAAATTTGCCTTACGATTATTGTACCCCCGTCAGAATGGCTGTCATTAAGAAAACAAGTGACAACAAGTGCTGGTGAGGATGTGGGGAAAGAGGAACCTTGTTCACTGTCGGTGTAAACTGGTACAAGCACTATGGCAATCAGTCCTCAAAAACCTAAAAATAGAAATCACACTTGGCACGGGTGTACCACACCCTTATATATGGGAAGGACTCTAAGTCAACACAGCACAGAGCTCCAGCTACACTATCCACACACAATATCTAAGGTGTCCAGCCAGCCTCATGCCTGTGAACTTCAGAAGAATGGATAAAGAAAATGTGTTATATATACATAATGGAATTCTTTCAGTTATAAAGAAAAATTAAACTATGTGAGTTGCAGGAAAATGGATGGAACTGGATGTCATTATGTTAAGCAAAATAAACTGGACTCGACAAATATTGAACTTTTTCTTGCATGAAGAATCTAGCTTTAAATATTCACATATGTGTGTTTATGTGATGTGACGTAAGGAGGAAAGAGGAAGTGGTCTAGCATGAGTGAGCGGGGGAACAAGAAAGGGTACCTGAAAGCAGAGGAGGGGAGGACTGTTTAGGGGAAGGAAGGGGGTCAGCAAGAGGGGGAGGGAGATAGCGGTGCAGGGACCAATAGGAACAAAGTATGAGATGCACATATTAAAATGTCGCAGCAAAGCCCATTGCTTTGTGCTCTAACTAGAAAATTGGATTGGGGCACTATAACTCCAAGGGGAGAATTTGAACAAATCAATTGGTGTTATAGGAAATGTTGTTATTTCTAATGCAGACATTCATAACAATTAGAGCTGTCAGAACACATGAATGCGATGCCTTCATAGATAGTAAGCTTCCTGTTGCTAGAAGCATTGTCAGAGGCCCAGGCTCACTGCTGAGAGAGGCGGGAGACTCCTCCCTGGGGATCCAGCTTGGTCAGGAGGACCTGTGCTCCTAGATGGGAAGGTCCCCAGCTCCTTGGGCTAAGATTGGCTAATGCGGGATGACTGGAAAATGGAAGGAAGGAAGCAGCGGTGCTCCTGTTGACTGGAGCTCTCAGTTCTGCTGCGTTTGGTTTCTGTTTGTTTGGGGTTTGTTTTTTATGCATATTTGTTCTCGCTGGTTTGCAGTGCATAGCCCATTCATTCTCATTCATATTCTCTCTCTCTCTCTCTTTATCTCTCTCTCTGCTTTGTGATATGATCTTACTATAGTGCCCAAACTGGCTTTGAACTTACTTTGGAGCCCAGGCAGGCTTTGAATTCTCCACCCTCCTGGTCTCAGCCTCCTGAGCCACCAGGCCTAGCTCTCAATTCTGTCCTTCAATCTTGTGAGCTCTCATCTTAGTAAGAATTTAGGTCAGTACACCACAGGCGTTATAATTGAAGAGTGACCAGACTCCAGAGTGGAATCCCAGCTTGGCCAGGCAGAAGCCACAGGTCTCTCCTCAGGCTGGGTTGGGGCCCTGCCCTATCTTGGTGGTGGTGGTGGTTTTGTTTGCTTTTGATTTTTGGCTTTATTTTTCTGAGCCAGGGTGTCATATAGCTCAAACTGGCCTCAAGTTCTCTATATAGCCAAGGTTGTGCTTGAACTCCTGAACCTGCCTCACCTCTAGGTACTGGGATTACAGGTGTGCACCACTCTCCAGCTAGTTTCTGCCCCATCTTGACAGTGGCCACACCTTGGCTTAATCTTTAATGCAGTAAATCCCAACCTGGGTCAGGAGCCTCAGCAGGTAGAAACTTGCTCAGGAAAGATTACCAGAGTGCCTGGCTCTTCTCCTGGAGGGGACCAACACGCCCGTGTGTGGAGCTAGGAAGGCTCAGCTGGTTCTGCCCAGATGAGGATGCTCGGCCAGGCCAGCTCCCAGTCTCAATATGGAAAGGACTGCCCATGGGAGGGGGCACTGGACCCTTCTTTCTCTGGAAGATGTGGATGAAGCCGCTGGTATTGCTTGAAGTCATTCGGTGCTTGCTCGAAGCTCCTCTGCCTGCCTGCCTGTTGACGGTGCTGTCCCCTCCAGCCCAGGGAAGGAAGGTGATTAAAGCCTTCTCGGTCACGTGTCTGGACAAGAACCTGCTTATCTCACACCCAGAAATGATTGTGACCATAGCTACGTTTAGACATCACACTGCCGTGCATGGTAACATTTTTCCTAATGCCGCCGTCCCACCCAGCCCCGGCCCCATTCTCTTGTCCTCTCTCAGTGCCTGGTAGGTTTGTAAGGCTGGAGGAAAAGGAACTGTGCCTGAGGTTGAGTGACAGCCACAGTGCTTTCAGACAGGAGCAAGTCTTGTTTTGTACCCAATTGCAGGTGTCCGAGTTGAAGGTTGTTGACATCTCCGGCTTTATGGCAGCATGACCAACAGGGGCTGGTAATCTTCCAAATCTCCCCCAAACATCTCAGATCCACACCCAGGCGCCATCCACAGCCCTCCCTGGGCTCACTTCCACCTTCTGCCATCGACCAGGAGTGCGCGTTTGCACAGCTGTGCCTCACATGTGGTTCATGTGAGAAGATAGAAATTTAGATTCCCACCAACACTATCAAACATGAAATGCCTAGAGACATTTTTGGACTAAGAGAAAAATAAACCCTTTCACAGCTCAGTTTTTCATTTGTAAAACAGGAACAGTATTAATCGCCAATTCACTAGGCCATTTGAGGATTTCAGGACTTGATTCCCGTGAGGCTCTTAAAGAGGCTAGCCTGGAGAGCTGGTTCTAATCCCCGACCCATCACTAAAGGAATGAGTCAGCAAATGGTGCAAATTGAGTCTGAACAAATAGATTGCTAGATCTGATAACTGAAACACAACCAAAGTGGAAAACATAATTCTTCGTATGTGTGGTGCACACACACCTGTCACCCTAGCAGTTGGGAGGCTGAGGCAGGAGGCCAGGATGGGCTTCACAGTAAGACCTTATTTCAACAAAACAAAAAGATGGCTGTTTCCCAAACTCTGTGTCTGTGTTTTACACTGTGAATACCTTTCCTTTCCCCCCAGGACTACACTTTGTTATATGAAGAGGCCAAATATTTCCAGCTTCAGCCAATGTTGTTGGAAATGGAGAGATGGAAGCAAGACAGGGAGAGTGGCCGCTTCTCGCGGCCCTGTGAGTGCCTGGTGGTGCGTGTGGCCCCGGACCTTGGGGAACGGATCACGCTCAGCGGTGACAAGTCTTTGATAGAAGAAGTGTTTCCAGAGATCGGCGACGTGATGTGTAACTCCGTCAACGCAGGCTGGAATCACGACTCCACGCATGTCATCAGGTTTCCACTAAATGGCTATTGTCACCTCAACTCAGTCCAGGTATCGTGTCAGATGCTATGTGGGCAATGGTGTCACTTAACCTTGCTTTTACATAGTGTTTTCCCCCCCAGGGAACCGAGGGATTGTCCTGAGGGGACACTTCTGTTGGGTAGATGATTATTCAGCCCTCTGCATCCTTCACTCAATAATTCCATGTCTTCATTGAGCACCTGCTACATGCCCAGTGTTGGTATGCGTACAGGAGGAATTCCGGAGAACAAGAGAGACAACAGCTCCATGTTCATGAAACTTTCACTCTGGGAGGGGGTGGGGACCGACTTTCGCCATCATAGATATATTCCACATAATAGCAGTATATGTAGGGCACAGTATCGTCACTGTGACAGGTACCTGGGATAAACAACTTGGAGAAAGCCTTATTTTGGCTCACGTTCCCAGAGGTTTCTGTCTGTGGTCACTTCCTCTTGCTTCTGGCTGTGGTAAGGCAGAACAGCAGAAAACTCACAGAAAATTACCCCTCCCCATTTAGAGAAAGACACCCCGTCTTTCCAAGGTTCCAGCGGGCAGCAGTCACATTGTCACCTATGTGTATGGAGCCCTCTGGAGGTGTGAGGTGCTCCTGTACAACCTCACACAATGTTCTGCTGGTAAACACCTGGGAAACCCTAAAGCCTTTCTTCCTCCTCCCAAATCACTCACCATAGATCCCTGGCTACCACAGAGCCAAGACATCTAGATAGCTGGTGTCATGTAACATGGCCACAGCCCACTCTTGCTTCCTGCCCCACCCACCAAGAAATGGACACCTGCCTGGAGGCACACAGAGACACATATCTGCCACCCCACTGAGGTATTTAGACGTCTTGAAGGATTGCTAAACCCAACAAACTTCACTATGAGTTGATGTTTAAAAAGTAATGGCTGGGCTGGAGAAATGGCTCAGTAGTTAAAGGCACTTGCTTGCAAAGCCTGCTGGCCTGGGGTTCAGTTCCCTAGTACCCGTGATAAGCCAGATGCACAAAGCTGTGCATGCATCTGGAGTTTGTTTGCAGTGGCAAGAGGCCCTGGCACACGCATGCTTTCTCTCTCTCTCTCTCTCTCTCTCTCTCTCTCTCTCTCTCTCTCTCTCTCTCTCTCTTTTTCTCTCTCTCTCCTCTCTCTTTCCCAGACACACACACACACACACTTTCCTCTTCTAAGGGGCTGAGAATCGTTTCAGGCAGGCGGAGGCATCTCGGCCACTGCTGTCTCCAGTGAGTGGTTCTTAACCTTCTTATTCACCTGCCACCAAAGTGCATCTTTTTTTCTCATTTCATAATTATATTTTTCTTTAAATAAAATTCCATTGTGTATACATACCACATTTTCATGTAAACTATCCTTATGGGAATCAATTTGGAGGTTTCTCAAAAAAAAGTTAATAATATCATTCTGGGCATATAGCCTAAGGACTCTAGCCTATGTCAAAGATACTTTCACATCATGCTTGTTGCTGTACAGTTTTTATATACATACATATATATATATATATATATATATATATATATATAAAACAAAACAGAGGTTCTAGTCTAATATCCCCTCACCCCATCCCCATTTCCCTCAGTAGGGTCCTTCATGTTCACTGTGGGGTAGTTAGAGCCCCGGTCAGTCTCTGGGCATCTGAAGTTTGAATTTAGGGCTGTTTTCACAATACTCTTCATGTGCAGACCGGATCCACCCACCCAAATACAGCCCCACCTGTGGAATGTAGTTCATCCTTATAAGGACTCAGGAGTGTTCTCAATGAGCCAGAATTTGAGGTTGTAATGTTTAGAAAACCTACCTTCCCTTTCTGGTCTCTTCCCTTTTCTAGTTGCTATGTTGCTTCTTCCTTCTATGTGGTAGGTGATCAAAAGAAATCATTTAAGAGGGTACAGGGTAGCTCGGGGCAGAGTGCTGGCTGAGTGTGCCCAGGTTGGGGTTGGAAACATTAAGGAAAATAACAACATTTTAAAAGAACCAGGGCATGTTTCTCTTATTTATCTCTTTGGGGACATTTGTTCATTTGTTTTTAACCAAGGTCTCACTTATATAGTGCAGGCTGTCCTCAAACTCTTCATCGTCCTGACATCTTCTCCCAAGGGCTGGGTTATAGGCGTGCACGACCACACGTGACTACATTATACTTCATTAAAACAAAATTTCCCGTCATGACACATACCTTGAATCCCAGCACTTGGGAGGCAGAGGTCGGAGAATCACTGTGAGTTCAAGGCCAGCCAGGGACTACAGAGTGAGTGCCAGGTCAGCCTGAGCTAGAGTGAGACCCTACCTTGAAAAAACAAACAAAAAACTTTTTTGTTTGAATCAGGTTTTATTTTTAAAGTTATGATGTCCTCTTTCCCTTAGAGTGGTGTTGAAATAATTTAAAATTATAGCCAGAACCCAGGGAACGTTTGCAAGTCTGATATTTGTTGGATTCCTAAAGAAACAGGATGCTCCAGATAAGCTTCTTCTATGTCATCTGCCTAAGAGTTGCAAGAACTGTTTCCTCCACTAAGGAGTGTCAGACTTGGAATGACAAATGCAGGCATCTGTCTAGTATTAGGCATTTGAATTCAAAAGTAAACAGTATATGAATTATGCTTATTTGTGAAATTTAAAATATCTTCCCCTTTGTTTATCCTGGGATCAATGCCAGGGTCGAGTACATGTGAGGCAAGCACTCTGCCACCTAGATACAGCCCTAGCTAGAATATCTTTATTTTGAATATATTTAAAATACATAACCATTGCATTCAACCTTTCTGGTCTTAAATGCGTGCAGAGTAATACATCTGTCTTAAATGGCACCAATGTGAAGACATCGAGGTCAACCTTGACTTTCTTCACCTAACAGCTTACTGTGCTGTTGCGATGTATCATCTGCCAGCTCCAATCACGGGCTTAGAGGCCAAACAAACCCACCTTGGAAAAACCCAGGCCCAGCACATTGCTAACCGTGAGCTTCAGATGCCTCATACAGCTGGGCTCCTGGCACCAGGTGCTGTAGCCAGCATGTTGTAGGCATGGTAAACACGGCACCTTCGCTCCCTCCCTTTAATGTAGGGTCTTCCTTTGAGAGAAGCTCACAGAAACAAAAGGTCTGGACAAGGTGGATGGGTCAGAGTGGCACATGGCCTTAAACTTGCGACGAGGATGGGGAGATGGCTCAGTGGACAGGCATAAGGGCCTGGGTTGGATCCCTAGGGACCACGTAACAGGCTGGGAAGAGTGGCAAGTGCCTGTAACCCAAACACTGGGCAACAGGAGGAGCCTTCAGGCTTGCTGGTTAAATGACTTAGCCAGAATTGATGAGCTCCAGGCAGGTTCATTGAGAGACTTAGCTCAAAAAACACAAGGTGGACAGTGACTGAAGGGACACCTGATGGTGAGCTCTGGCTTCCACGCACATGTGCCCATACACATGCAGACACACATACGCATATGCAAAGAGAAAAAGTAAAATTCAAAAAGGGCTGGGAAGATAGTCTGGTGGATGAACTGCTTGCCACACAACTCTGAGTTTGGGTCCCCAGACCTCAGATAAAAGCTGGAAGCTGGCAAGCTGCTGGAACCCCAGTGGCCTAGGATGAAAAGGCAGAATTCCCAGCCCAGCCAGCCTGGCAAAGGGAGTGGGGAATGAGCCCTGCTCATATAAGGTGACAGGCCGGGACTGACCAGAAAGTTGTCCTCTGACCTCCACACACACACACACACACACACACACACACACACACACACACACACACACGTGCCCAAACTCACACACGCACACCAAAGACAGTTTGAAATCTAACAGACTTTGAGTGTGTGTGTGGTTGCTCACAGGTCCTGGAGAGGCTGCAGCAGCGAGGCTTCGAGATCGTGGGCTCCTGCGGCGGAGGCGTCGACTCTTCCCAGTTCAGCGAATACGTGCTGCGGAGGGAACTGAGGCGGACACCCCGCGTCCCCTCCGTCATCCGGATAAAGCAAGAGCCCCTGGACTAAACAGACACATTTCTTATGCAAAGAAAGGAAACCCCACAACTGATGGCACAATCAGAGAAAAAGGGACATTTATGTGCAGCTGGAACAGCAAACCGAATCCTGGACCTAAAGTGAACGAAAGACACATTTATATCCAATAGCGATCACACCTGTGTTCACGTGGGAACAATTGGAATAGTGATATCCTCAAGGTGTAAAAAATATATAAAGATATATACATATATAAATATATATATGTCAAAAGGTAGGAAATGCAAAAACCACCACAGAGAGAAAAAGGTGACAGCTACGGCTTCTGCTCCGATGGCCCGAGTGTCCTGGACCTCCGAGGCCCGTCCAGGAAACAAGCCATGAGCAAGGAAGACTCAGTCTCCTCACAGTTCCCATTGCCAACAGCCATCCACTGTTTCTTTTTCCTTTGTCTTTCTTTTGCATTTTTTTAAAAAAAAGAAGTTCACGTTGAATGGCATTTCTTTGCATATGGAGGTTTTGTGTCTCTGGCGGGGACCAGGCAGGACTTCAGAAAAGCTCTCCCGAGCTTGCCTCATTGGAACAGTAGCCGCGACATTTTCAATGTAGCTTGTACAAGAGTGACACTTTTTTGTCCGCCTCACAGATGTGACCTTCACTTTGTTCTTAGAACTGATCAGTTTGGCAAAGGGGCCACAGTTACTTGTTAGAGATGCTCCCGTTTGAGTCTGCTGCTTTCCTACAATTTTTCAAATTTTATAATGTATTAAATACAATAAACTCTCTTTAAAAAATAAGGTCTGTGTGAAGCACACGCGCTGGGGTGAGATTGGATGAAAATGAAAGTTTTCCGTTTTTCTGTGTTGGGCATCCAAAGGGGTCTTACAGCTGGAGTCCCTTCAAAGTTAAAGCCTAAGAGATATGGGTGTCATCAGTTTTTCTAGACAGTTCTGTTCCAACTCAGCCACTGTTTTCTGTGCTTGGTTTTAATCTTACTGTTTATTTTTACTGAGAAGGGAAACCAGGGCCTCCCTTCTGCTAAGCATGAGTTCTACAACTGAGCTATACTGCCCAGCCCAATCCTCCTCTCTCTTCCTCTTCCTTTTCCCTTTCTCGCTCTTTCTTTCTCTATTTCTCTTCCTTTCTTCCTTCTTTTCACTCCCTCACTCCATTCTTTGTTTAATGTCTTTCTCTTTTTTCTTCCTCTGCCTTTTTCCCTCCTTTATTTCTTTTCTTTTTCCTTTTTGTTTCCCCTCAAGACAGGGTCTTATATAGCCTGTGCTAGTCTCAGACTCAGTATGTAGCCTAGAGAATGACCTTGGACTTCTGATTTTTCTGCTAGAATTAAATGTGTGCACCATCATACCCAATTTCCCATCTTCTTTTAAACTTTCCAATTACGCCTAGTTCAGTTATTTCTGCAGAATAAACCACACCAAGATTGAGGAATTTAAACCCTTTATTCTGTCCTTTGATGCTGAGACTGCAGAGTGGCCAGGCAGCCTCTGAAGGGAATTGAGGGGCCACAGCGTCTAAGGTGGCTCACCAGATGGCTGCCAACCCATATGGCTGCTTCGACCTCTGTGTGGCTTGGGACCCCTTAAATAAGGAGTGTCACCAATGTGGGTGCTCCAAGAAGGAGGCCGTGGAAAGCACAGTCCTGTAAAAAGCTAGCCATGAACCCGCATTGTGACTTTCTGCTGCATTCTGTGGT
Source organism: Zapus hudsonius (assembly GCA_004024765.1). NCBI lineage: Eukaryota > Metazoa > Chordata > Mammalia > Rodentia > Dipodidae > Zapus > Zapus hudsonius. Next base: position 7,897 of record PVHP010006363.1, on the reverse strand, counting down.
CTGAACAGACACACGGCCAGAGGACAAGTCGACAAGTCGGCCTCCACTGAGGAAAGTGGCAGCTAATGTACGGTCACCTCGACCCTCCCCTGGCGTCATCCATGAAGGTGTCAGACTCTCAGGACCAAAACAATCCCTTTCTTCTTAGCCAGCAAGAGACCAAGCCTGAGGTTTCCCTTCACTTCCTCTCCTGTTCCAGACACCCCAGGTAGCCTAAGATTAGCAGGTAAACAGCAGTGTGTTCTGCTGCAGAGATGTTCGTGTGGTGATGGGCTGTTTCCACCCTGAACTTCCCTTCCTGCTTTAAATTAAACCGTCCATGCCTGAGGACACTAGTAATGAAAATATCTCTGGCTTCTGAAACGAAACGTAAGCTGTTAATGGCTCCCATCACTCCCTGAAACAGAAGCAGCCTAAACAGTGATTCCTTTAATGACTGCCAACCAGACTGCCACATTCCTCCATAGTTTCCCCTTGTTTGTGACTAAAACACTGTGGCCTCAGACGGGGACATCCAAGGGTGCTCTGCCACCCACACCCTTTTGCTAGCAATCTACACATTAAGGAAGATGCCCACAAAGCCAGAACACAAGGGCCCCACTTTGGGTGTCTGTTGATCACTAACTATCAAGAGTTGACATTTGAGTTGGGAGATGACTCAGTGGTTAGAGGCACCTGCTTGCCAAGCCAGCCGGCCCGAGTTTTACTCCCCAGCACCCGTGTCTGGAGGTCATCTGCAGTAGCAAGAGGCTCTGATGGTCCCACCCTCCCCTCCCTTCCCCTCTCTTCTTTCTCTTCTCTTCTCTCATCCCTTCCCTTCTCGCTCTCTCCTTGCAAAATGAAATATTTTTTTAAAAAGAGTTGACATTTACCCAGCTGTCTCTGTCATTAATATTTTCAGAAACAGATACATGGACTCTATCAAACTGCATTAACTGTGAGCTTTCCCTGCATTCTTTTTCTAAGGTGTGTGTGTGTGTGTGTGTGTGTGTGTGTGTGTGTGTGTGTGTGTGTGTGTACACGCGTGTGTGTGCGGTGCATGAGTGCCGGTCAAAAGACAACCTCACTTTCCATTTTGTTTGCATCAGGGTCTCTTTCACCACTGTCTGCTTCAGCCTAGCTGGCCTGCAAGCTTCTGGGAGGAGCTCCTCTCTCTGTCCCTCTCATCAAAGACACACTGGGACCACAGGTGCTTGCTCCAGAATTCAGCTTTTTGTGTGGATCCAGGGATCCAAACTGAGGTATTCAGGTTAGCTCAGCAAGCACTTCATCCTCTGAGCCATCTCACTGGTAAAGTTAGCTGAGCTTTTCCTTTTTGACAGAATACCACACAGCTGATGGCATGTAATGACATCACAAGGCTCAGTGATGACAACTTTGGCCTGTTAAGTAAAGTTGCCTCTACCAGACTTCTCCAGTGAAAAGTTAGGATATACTTTTTGTCAGAGGTAAGTAAGAGTTAATCTGTGGGATGATACTATAAAATGCTGTAAATGTCATTTTCCTCCACATACTCACCTGGGGGTTTTACCGTCTATTGATGATACCGTCCTTAATTAGTACCTCGGTGGTTATGAAAGTGTTCAAAGTGTACAAGCTACTATGAGCTGAGCCATTCATTCTTGAAATAACCCTTTTCTTTATTGCTCTTTTTTAAATTTTGTGACCACGTCAGATGTTACGTCATTCCTATTTCTCAGGTAACAACAACTCTGAAATGTTAAGGTAATGTCCAGGCAATCTTTTGAGGACTCAAAATAAAGTACGATGTTTGAGAAACATTAAGTTTTCTTATAATAGGAGAGGGATGGATTCTTAATAGCATTCACTCCTTCGAATAGAAATGCGTTCAGATACTTTGAGCATCCCTTACAAAATATCGGACACGGGTTTTGGTGATACTCTGATAATCCTAATGTGGTTTCTGCCTTGGATTGCTGGAGCTGGAGAGGCTCTGCACACCCAGAGGCAGAATTAAGCCATATTCAATACATATCTAGCTAGGGTTCAGAGCACATTGTGATATCTCATTTCAAATGTACAAATTTAGGATTGGAAAAATACCAAATGATAAGGGATCATATCTACTTGGAAAACCTCAAGAAAGTGTCCTTAGGAAGGTAGTTCCAGGAAGGGGGTGTCAGTGGGAGTTGTGTGGAAGGGTGTAAAGGTGATCTCTGAGCTGGGGCGGGCAGGTCTGGGTTACGTGTGTGTGCAGCTGAGCAGAAAGTGGAACCCGTGGACTGGAAAGGAAGGTGGAAACCACCAGGGCTGAGGTTGAGGTTGGCTGCCAAGTGGGCTTTGCATTCCAGTCAGAAGCTATTGGCACTATGGAGATTCACTTAGGGGGTCTGCAGGCTGGCTTGACTGGGAAGACTGAGGATGGAAGGAACAATTAAGTGACTGTTTTCTCCCTCCACCCACCCGTGATCTGCAAAGCAGGCTAAGAGCTGACAACCATTAAGATGTATGAGAAAATACAACATCACCTTGGGTGTCTGAATGATAAACTCAGATGCCTACAGGAACCAGAAAAGTCACAAATTACTAGCAAGAGGCAGAAACCTGTATCCCCCATCCAAAGAGGCAGCCCCCTCCTCAACTCCAGAAAGCCGCAGCTGTGGGAGAACAGAAATCCTGTGCACATAAAACCATTTTCAACAAAACCTGGAAATCTCGAGTTTTCTGTGAAATGTTTATATAGAAACTAACTCCTTTTTAGTATACAGACAAAGCAAGACATCTGCACAACACCAATTGTAATGATAATAAACCCATTTAGACATTCTAGAAACACTCCACTTAGGTGGACTTGCATGGTAATAGCACAGAAACTAACTTGTTGGAGAAAATAACTTTTGAAAAATATCAAAATACGTTTTATTAATATGATTTAATCACCAAGATTTAAATCTTGGTTTGTACCTGAAAATAGCAATAGTAGGCTGATGTCACTGAATGCAGATGTGCCAAGCAAGGCACTGAGCTAAGGAAATGATACATTTTGCTTTCTTAATCCTCATCAATATCCTATGAAGTTAGCATTATTATCTCATTTTTATCCATGAGGACATCAGTATGTAAAAAATTGGAAAGTTCACATGAAACTTAGAACAATATATTATGCATACACACATGCATGCACACACACCTCCACATACCATATGAATAACATCTTGGACTTGAGTCTTTTTGGTTCCCTAATCAGTGAAAAAGTGATTTTTCTCCTTTACTGGCAACTGTAGGGTCCATCATTATAGACACAGGACAAAAATGTCACTGCTTTAGCTTGTGGTATAAAGTAGGGATTTTGTTTTTAACAAACAAAAATGAAGGGCTAGTGCCAAAGAGATGCTCAGTGGATGAAGTGCTATTCAGGCACGAATGAGGACCTGAGTCTGGACCCCAGCACCCCTAAGATGCAGGCCACAGAGGCACATGCTCAGTGCAGAAGCTGGAGACAAGAGGGCGTGTCTTCAGGCTTGCTGCACAGCTAGTCTCGCCACACCAGTGAGCTCTACGTTCAGCAAGGACCCTGAGGAAGACCCTGACAACAACCATGATATCCGCATGCACACATGCACGTGTGCCACACAAACGTGCAAATAAACAATGCAATATGAATATAGAAGATGAAAGCATTAAGACTCTGTCTTTCTCTCTCTCTCTCTCTCTCTCTCTCTCTCTCTCTCTCTCTCTCTCTCTCTCTCTCTCAGGTATTCCCTTTGATGGTTTCCCATGGGTTATATCAACATTCCCCAGTTTTCTGCTTTTAAGACTTGCAAAAGAAATTTTTAAATTATGTATACCAGCTCATTACTACCCTACCATCCTATCTCCCCCTGCATTTCTGAATTTCAGCCTCCAAAGCAACAGCTTCAGACTATTTTAATAGCACCAAATACAGGTGAACTTGGATCAGACAAATATGGAAAAGCTGAGAACCAGCATCTGCTCCCTCCTCCACCAGGAAAAGAAAAGGCTCTCCTGAGGCTCTTTGTGTGCTGTGTCTTTTCCTGACTTCATTAATGTTTACTAAATAGTAGTTGGTGTTTTAGCTTTTCATGGTTGTAAAGAAGTACCTGATAGTCAATTTAATAAAGGAAAAGATTTCTTTTGCTTCATAAATTCAGAGATTTCAGTCCACAGTTCTTGGCCCTGAATATTAGGAACTGTGGCAAACAGGATATCATGGAGAGAGGGAGAGGACATCATGAAGGGAGTGTCATGGTTTGATCCAGGTGTCCCCCACAAACAAATGAATGTGTTCTGGGTAATTGATCCTCAGCTGATGGCAGGTTGGGTTTTACAACCTCTATGAAGCTGTGTTGTTAGGGACAGGCTTATGGGGGTTATAAGCCAGCTCCCCCTTGCCAGTGCTGTGGCAGAGGTGATGTCCCTCTGCTCATGGCATCGTTTTCCCTGCCAGGATGGAGTCACAGCAATAAGAAAAGTAGGGGCTAGTGAGATGGCTCAGAGGTCAAAGGCACTTGCTTGCAAAGCCTGAAGGCCCAGATTAGTTGCTCTGGTGCCCACATAAAACCAAGTGCGCAAAGTGACACATGCATCTGGAGTTCGTTTGCAGTGGCAGGAGGCCCTGGTGCCCCCATTCTCTTTCTTTGTTTTCCTCTCCATCCTTCCCTTGTTGTATGCTTGCAACTATATAGATAAATATTAAGAGAAATATTTTTTAAAAATCAAAGTAGCTAATATAAGTACATACAATTAAATATATATATATATATATATATATATATATATATATATATATATATATATTTGGTTGACTCTGTGGAAGTAGAAACTATGACTTCAGAATCCATATATATGGAGGATGACCATGGTTCCTTTACACCAATACAAGATCTTGTGGGTTATGAACGGTTCTCATCCAGGCGTGGCCCTGCTTCCCCCCTAGTGCATGATTACTGCAATTGAGGACCTTTATTCTTGCTCACTGTATTAGTTATCTTTCTTGCTGTGACCAAACACTCTGAAAAGCAACTTAACAATAACAACAAATGACACTTAGGGAAGGAAGGGTTTATTTCACTTTACAGGCCATCAAGGCGGGAAAGGCTTCATGGTGGCGTAAAGCAAGCGGTCACCTTGTGCCTGTCATTAGGAAGAAGGATGAATGCTGTGCTCAGCTTGCTTTCTCATTTTCATCCAGTCCAGGACCCCAGCCCATGGAATGGTGCTGCCCACAGTTAAGGTACGTCTTCCCACCTCAGTTTACCTGGCATGCACACAGGCTCGTTTCCTAAGTGATTCTAGGTGCTGTCAAGGTGACAGTCAACGTAAGCCATCAGACTAACTCGAAGCAGGTGAATGACTTCCAAGATGTTTATTGTCGTTCATTTAATAAACATTCATTAGTCACGTCCTACTGGCCTGAGGTAGTAAGTACTGGAAGTTCAAGGAACAAGAGCCACTGTTGGTGTTCTTGGAGAACTCCAGTCTAGGAAAGGGCCACCCACGTGAACAGTGATAGAATCAGAGCAGGGGGGTGGGTAAGGCTCACCGAGGGGTGAAGAGTGCTGGAACACTCTGCTTCAATGGGAAATTGTTTTACTCACCTTAGTGTAATTTTGTCTGCTTGTTTGGTTTTTCGAGGTAAGGTCTCATTCCAGCCCAGGCTGACCTGGAATTCACTATGTAGTCTCAGGGTGGTCTCCAGCTCATAGCGACCCTCCTACCTTTGCTTTCCGAGTGCTGGGATCAAAGGTGTGCGCCAGCAAGCCCGGCAGCTTTGTGTAATTTTGACAAAATGCCTGAGACAGGCTGCTTACAAAGAAGAGAGGGTTTAAAAGTTGGGAGGTTCGAATCTAAGATCAGCCTGTCCTACCAGCTTGGCACTCTGATGATGGATGTTCATGGTAGAGTAAATCAGTTACACCACTCGGAAGAGGCAAGAGGGGGGATGGAGGGAAGGAGGAAGAGGAGAGAAAGAAAAGAGGAGAGAGACTGAGGCCCCAAAATCCTTTTAGAGGACCCTTGCCATGGCCCATGACCTCCCATTGGGCCTCACCTCTTAAAGGCCCACAGCACCTAATAAGGCTGCCACCTAGGGACGAAGACTTGTCTCTAGACTGACCATTAGAGTTGAGAAGATGAGGCAGCTGAGGTCAGGGGTCAGGAGAAGAGTGGAAGGTAAAACAATGGCACTAAAATCATAGGCAGGTCAGGTGCCAAGACAGGAAACTGGCCCTGCCCACATTTCCTACTTCTCTTCCAAGACTACAAGGTCCATATCTGGCTCCGCTTCCCAAGGCGCATCAGCCAAATGAACCAAAAAGCACCCAGACAGGAAGATCCCCTTCTGTCCATTCCTGAGCTCGGCATGCTTGTCTTGTTGATTGAACTTCCACAGCAGACCTGGGACTGAGCTCCGGTTAGTGGAAACACCATGTTTCAAGGCACATTTGAACTACACCACGGCCACCCCAGTCTAAACCTGTTCCACAGGCAAAAGTCCTGGCCACTCAATGGCTGACTTTACCAACCAGTTTCTCCTGATTCCAGGCTATCTACACAAACTGAAGTGCGCTTCGCAGCCTTGCCAGTGATGGATAGCAAAACACAAGCAGCACTAATGAAAAATTAATGAAAATGGCTACTTCCATGAGAAAACGATCCCTTTTCTTCCACCTTAGTATTGATTTGTAACTAGCCCCATAATTGCAAGCGTAGAACTTTATCCTAAGGTAAAAGTAGGCAGAGGGCGGCAGGACATGAGCTCTGGTCTGATGTAGGCATATCTCACCGTGCAATGAAGCTTTTCCCTAGCAGACACGGCCTCCCTCCCTCTCTCTCTCCCTTTCCAACAGACTGAGCCCTTTGAAGGTCATGGGCCATAATGCTATGATAACACTTAATTAAAGTAAAAACAGCCCCAGCCTAAATAATGCAAATGTTCTCTATCCTCCAAATTTTGCTGAACTCCTTGGGGAGATATTTTTTTCATAGTCACCTGTGATGGCTCACTCGACTTTCCCATCCCCTTGACTCACCTGCTGCGGCTCTCACCTGCCTAGCACACAGGTCACAAGCCCTTGGGAAGGGCTGTAGTTCACCTCTTCCCAAGGACACTAGCTTGAGCAGCGCTAGAGCAGGCTAGGCTGGCTATGGTTACCGCAGGCTCCTGACTACAGGGCAGAAACTACCTTGCTCACCTCTAAGTTCCCAGCACTGACCCTGGATCACTGACCTGGATCATCCCAGCACTGACCCTGGATCACTGACCTGGATCATCGCAGGAGCGTAATAATGATGACAACGATGACAGGGATGTAGTTGTCCACTTCCTAGGGATGGAAAGAAGGCAGTTGCCCAGGGCTGGGAGGGGCAGGAGAGAGGGGCAGTTCCCGTGAAAGGGCACAGAGTGAATGAGCACGCCATGGCCTCAAGCAAACAAACCCCAGATGCATGTGCCACCTTGAGCAGCTGTCTTTACGTGGGCACAGGTTGTTAGGCTTTGCAGGCAAGTGCCTTAACCACTGAACCATCTTCCCAGCCCCAAACTGTTAATTCTGTAAGTATGTATAGCTTACTGCAATTTTTTAAAAGACTAAGTAGGGCCAGAGAGAAGGCTCAGCAGTTAAGATGCAGAGCAGAAGGTCATGAGTTCATTTGCAGTGGCTGGAGGCCCTGGCGTGTCCATATTCTCTCTCTCAAATAAATAAAATATTTAGTTAAAAATAAAAAGGCCAAATGAGCAAGTCATACAGAAAGAGGGCTGGGCTTGGAGGATCAAGACTTGCTTCCCAAGCTGAGTCCCTGAGTTCAGAACCAGGAGGGACTGAGGCTGAGGTAGGACTCTGCCAGGAGCCTTCGGGCCTGGTGTGTGTGTGTGTGTGTGTGTGTGTGTGTGTGTGTGTGTGTGTGTGTGTGTGTG
>PVHP010006362.1:11775-60959 GCA_004024765.1 Zapus hudsonius | reverse complement strand
AGAGACAGAGAGAGTACATGGGCGCTCCAGGGCATCTTGCCACTGCAAATGAATTCCAGACACATGTGCCGCTTTGTGCATCTGGCTTTATGTGGGCACTGGGGTATGGAACCTGGGCTGTTAAGTTTTGCAAGCAAAACCTTTAACCACTGAGCCTTCCCCTCCCCTGGCCCAAATTTCCTTATTTTAAAAAATAAAATCAACTAAGTTTTCCTATTACTTCTTTTTTAAAATACATAAAATATAAAACCTCATCTAAAGAGATGGCTCAGCAGTTAAAAGTTGTTTGCTTGCAAAGATTCACCAGCACCCCCATAAAGCCAGATGCACAAAATGGTACATGTGTTTGGTATTCACTTGCAGAGGCAGGAGGCCCTGGTGTACCCATTCTCTCTCTATCTCTCTCTCGCTTTCCCTCTCTCCCCCTCCCTATCTAATCAATATTTAAATTGAAAAAATATTTTAAATATACATATTTCCCTCCCACCACCCTCTTTTACTCCTATTACTTCTAAATGAGTTTGGGTAATTTGTAAGGTTTTTTTTTTTTTTTTTGAAATTTTTTCTGTCTAGGATTCCAGCTCATTGTATGGAACCATCCATGTTCTGTGTGGCTCCTCCCTGCTCACTTGAACCTTTCTGGACACACCCTTACAGACACACCTAGAAGTGAGTTTGTATAATAATTCTACATCCCATCAGAATACTATCACACTTCCTGGGTGCCACTTGTTTCTTATGCATCTTATTTTTGTTCCTTTTCTCTATTACTAAAGAGTGACAGAGAGAGTGGGTTCACCAGTGTTTTAAGCTGCTGCAAGTGAACTCCAGATGCATGGGCCACTTTGTGCATCTTGCTTTTTATAGGTACTCGGGATTCAAACCCATGTCATTAGGCTTTACAGGCAAGTGTCTTAACCACTGAGCAATCTCTCCAGGCCCCCAAATGGGAGATTTAACCAATATATTATCAAATGATTTTCTGCCCCTTCTTTTTGTTCCTCAATAATAATAGCAAAATTCTGGATTCACAGTTTTTTTTAGATTCTTTTCTTTTCTTTTTGCAATCTCTTGTGTCCTTGTTCTTTATATTGGGTAATTTCTACCAATTTATCGTCTAAATCTGAGTCATTTACTATCTCAAATGCGCTGCTGACTCTGTGACATTTTTTTTTTTTTACATCCCAGCAAAATGTTCCAACTCTGGAATTTCCATTTGGTTCTTTTTTGTTTCTTTTGCTGAGGTTTTTCATTGATCGCATATTTTATTTCAATGTTTTGGATATAATTTACTTTAGTTCTTTCAACATATTCAGAAGCTGCTTCAAAGTCTACCTGCTAAATACAAAATCAAATTTATTTCTATTCAATACTTTTCCACACTCCCCACCTTCATACCTAGAAAACATACTGTGTCAAACAGGACATAACCTGTTTCTTTGTATATCTTGCAATGTGTATGTGAAAACAAAATTTTTAGATAATATATTGCTATGTCTCTGCATAGTTTTTATTTTTCTAAGATGCAGTGTGTGTTTGTTTCTTTATTTTAATAACCTCCTTGGGCGTAAACTGTATCATTCCCATTCCTTAAAATATGAATCCCATCATCTTTCAATTTAGATTTTAAGCTTTATTGCTTACTCCTGTTTCTGTAGGTCACCCCTATATGTGTGTAATTTTGTGATCAGCCAGTAGGTTGAGCAGGTATCAGTCCCTAAATGTTCTCCAGCCATTTCCTAGTAAGAGATGTGGCTTTCACGTTTCTATGGGCTCTTGAACTTCTCTCACAGCAGCCATAATTTATCAGACTCAAAAGGATGTGTGGAAATCTTACAGAGGGACTGTTATGTCTCTTTAAATTGTTTTTAGTGGTAATTCATCCCAAACCTGACTAATAAGATTATGTTCTTTCCCCATTCATTTACACTGTTGATGGGTGCATTTTGAAATCAAGCAGAATATCCTACCAAACAATCAGGCTAAAGAACAATGATGGAGGGAAGGGGAGAACAGCTCAGGCTGGAGGCCAGAAACCATCACATATTTTACCTGAACCTTCTGCAATTTTCCAAGAATAAACATTAATAAACCTGTTATTTGGTCTTTTGTCAACTTCTGTTTTGGTTGTTTTAGATTTTTCTCATTATTTTCTTTAAAGGGAAATTCTATGACCTTTCCTTGCTACATTACCAGAAAGATTTCTTCTTCTTTTTCTTTTTCTTTTACTTTTAAGGCAATATGTTAGTATAATTTTAATTTAAAAAATCAGAGGATTTAATGACTATTTCATTATCATATAATAGCATGATACTGTAGCTATATCTATTGTCTACATTAAGTCTTTTTCTAATTATATTCCTTCTCTAACTACCCTCTATTTTAAGCCCAGTTAACAGTATTGCAATGTTGAAACATGCTTAAGGATTAAAAATGTTTATGCTTAAGTTTTCTCCTGGGCTCTAGTTAAACTATGGTTCATAAAGTGATAGGTCACCCAAATCCCATGCACTCTTAATTCAAGCATTTCAACTAAGTTAGCTTTCTCTTATGGTAATAGAATATCTGATATAAAGCAACTTAGTAGAGGAAGGGCTTATTTGCTCATACCTTCCAAGTTCATGATCCTTCAACTCTATTACACGCTTGGGGCTGCTGGTGGCAAAGTTGGTACACCGTAGTCAAAGTGTATGGTGGAAGAAACTGCTTACCTGTGGTAGATGTCAAACAAGGAAACAAGGTAGAAAGAGAGAGGGAGATACAGAGAGGCAGAAAGAGCCTGGATTCCCAATGCCTCCTTCAAGGGCTTCAACCAATTACCTAACTTTCTCCACTAGTCTTCACCTGCTAAAAATGCCACTTCCTCTAAATAAAGACACCAAACTTTTTCAGTACAGGCCTTTGTGAGGCATTTAAGATCCAAACCATAGCAGCAATCACTTTCCACTGTTGAGATCACACAACACACACACACACACACACACACACACACACACACACAGAGTTATTCCCTCTTTGCCTCTTTTTGTGCATGAATTTGGAAGTTTACCTGATATGTGTATTTTCTAAAATCAAGAATTTTTATATCATAACCATTGATATAATATTATTAGCTACCTCATTATAGTGCCATTTTAGCAATTGATTTTTTTCATCAATTTTTCCCTGCAGCCAAGGCTCTATCGTAAAGCAGCCATGGAGGCTGACTTCTATGTACTGACTTCTATGTACTGCATCCTCAGGATTACTTTTGTCTATGGGTTTGACTAAGGAGGAAAATGAATGGCTAGGAGATGGTTTAGTGGTTAAAAGCATTTGCTTGCAAAGCCTAGCAGCCTGGGTTTAATTTTCTAGTACCCACATAAAATAAGATGCACGAAGTGGTGCATTCTTCTAGAGTTCATATGCAGTGGCATGGGGCCCTGGCATGTGCATTCTCTCTTGCAAATAAATAAAAAATAGTAAGAAGGAAAATGCGTGGAGTATTTCTGAGCAGAGGAGATCAGAATTGTGTTGTTTTGCCATAACTCCCTTCTTGCCTGGCCATAGCATGGTACTGGCTACATTGGTTGTTACTGAAAGCTGTACCTCCTTCCGGCCAGCTAGCTACCTCTTAGAGTGGATTTCTCTAGCTTCTACTCACTGACATTCCTCTGATGCTATAAAGCCCAGGTTAGTCATGCAGTCAAGACTCTTTATCTTGAACCCCAAAGTCCTTTATTTTCCCTTGTGATCCTTGAGTGGTGGTTAATGTCAGTGTGACTGCATTGGGAAATGGCTCCAAGATTATTATGGCACACAATTAGATAATGACGGCTCTGTGCCAATGAATGTTTTAGTCCCTTGATGGATTCACATTTTTAAAAAATATTTTATTTTTTCATTTTTCAAGCAGAGAGATGAGAGAGGGAGAGAGAGAGAGAGAGAGAGAGAGAGAGAGAGAGAGAGAACACCAGGGCCACCACCATGTGGGTCTGGCTTATGTGGGTACTGGGGAATTGAACCCTGGGCCTTAGGCACTGGAGGCAAGTGCCTTATCCATTGAGCCATCTCTCCAGCCCTGGATTCACATTTTGACTCAACTATTGATGAGAGGTGTTGGGCCTGGTTGGAGGAGGTGGGCCACCGAGGCCCTGCCCTTCCTCTCCTCTTACTTCTCTGTTCTACTCACTAACGCCAGGATGTGAACTTCACCACACCTCCATTGCCACTAACAAAATCAATCTTTCCTCTCTTCACTTGCTTCTGCTAGTGAAACTGACTAACCCATTCCACTCACTCCTTTGTAAAGAGGCTCTTTATTTAACTCTTCCAGCCCTACCTTTGACTTAGCTTGGCTTCAGGCTAGACTCATGACAGGTGTATCACTTCTCCATATTTTTGCTATTTCTTCCTGGTTTCAAGTCTTCCAGTTAGAACTTGTCCTCTAGAAATAGCCCATATTCAATTCTTTCTGATTTTCCTCAAAATTTAATCTACCCTATGCCTTACTGGCAGAGGATCAACTAAAAGTAGACTCACTATATTACTTTTATACCTAAAGTCTAATCCCTTATGCTCAGTAGTATAAGGGACTAGATGATTTCTACTTGTGTTATCTGTCCAAGAACACTGAAATTTAAAGGCTCATTTCTTTTTAATCTCAAGAAGTGATGAAGCCAGGTGGTAAAGTTGATATTATCAAACTTCCCTTCAAGTAAGCCAAAGGCCCTGAGTGTGGGAACATTAGAGCAGGAAGAAGAAAAAGTGTGCAGTGTAGTGTTCCATAAAACATATAGAACTTTGTGCATCTTGCTTTGAGTGGGTACTAGGGAATTAGACCAGGGCTTCTAGGCTTTGTAGGCAAGTGCTGTTACTTCAATGTAGCACTTTTTGAAAGTACATATTAGCTAACTAAAGCTATGAGAAATCCCATAATAAATACGCTTTTTTTTCAGGTTAGCATGGGCTAGAGCAAGACCTTACCTCAAAAAATATATAAATGCTGGTTTTATTCTGAGTCACTGTATTTCAAATAAGAAACAAGTTTCTCAGATTGTGTTGCCTTTTCTAGAAAGACTGCTTCAGGGCACCACCAAGAAGTCCATGTAATGGATCATGTTATTATTTTCCAGAAAACTGGGATACTGAAGCCGCTCATGTGGAGGAAAACAGACTATATTCTTTAATACTTCTGAATGCTTTTGCACTTTTAATTTTTTATTATTTATTTAATTTAATTAATTAATTTATTTATTTATTATTTTGGTTTTTTGAGGTAGGGTCTCGCTCTAGTCCAGGCTGACCTGGAATTCAGTATGTAGTCTCAGGGTGGCCTTGAACTTACGGTGATCCTCTTACCTCTGCCTCCCATGCACTTTTATTTTTAATGTTTGATTTTGAAGAATTCTGGTTCTGTAAGGTACAGTAAATGTGTCCATATGATCAAGAACTCTTATGCCATATCCAGCTATTGTTCTATTGTTTTTAACTTGTTTTACTTTTCCAAACAAAGAGTTATGTTTTCTAGAGGATCTTAATCTAAATTCAATAAAGCACAATGGAAATATGAATCATCAATATAGTACAATCAGGTGCAATTGGGATGCTATAAATAGTTTTGAGTAATTTCACATTGAAAACAACATAATCGGAGGCAGAAGGGTTCCTTCCTTCCTTTTCCCCATAAAGGTGTTTGTCTGCTTTTACTAGCTTCAGTGTGACCAAGGAACAGTTCTCAAGAATAAAGAAAAATTGCCCAGAGAGAAAAGTTTTATTTCATTTAAACAAAAGTACTTTAGGCTTGGGGAGATGGTTCAGAAGTTAAAGATAACTTCATTGCACATCTTGCCAGTTCAGGTTTGATTCCCCAGGACCCAAATAAAGCCAGATGCACTAAATGGTGTATGTATCTAGAGTTCATTGGCAGTGACAAGAAACCCTGGTGTGCCCATGCACACTCTCTCTCTTTCTCTCTCTCTCCCTCTCTCATTTCAAATAAATAAAGTAATTTTTAAAAACCCAAAAGTATTTTAATGAGCCTTTAAAATAAGGAAATGTTCTTTATTCTGATTATAAGTACAGTGCATATTATTGTAAGCCCTTTAGAAGAGACATACAATTGTTAATATAGCATACTATCTGTTTTTAAGACTTTAGAGCCATGAATGCACACACACACACACACACACACACACACACACAGGTACCTAGACATAGAGATCTAAATACATCATATTGATAAAGAAGAATTATATAAGTGCTATATGACCATAAAAATAGTCTTGAAAAGCTAAGCCTCTTTCTATGCCATCTGGCCCATTTATTTCATTTTTCCAAGCATGGAATTTTGAATGGCAGCTGCTACTATATGTTTTTCGTTTTCTTTTGCTGGCACACCTTCAATTTTGTTGGCCTGACAATTCTTACTTCTTGACAGTTACTCCATCAAAATATTCCATTTTCAATGTGACTTTGAGCTTGTCAGGACATTTCTGCTTAGTCTAGCTATCTTTTAAACTTCTTTTTGATAACACATCTCATTAAAAAGTCCTTATGCTTATACAGTATTTGAACATGACTCATTAAGTCATCATTCAAGTTTCTGGATGCCCTCACTAATATATTTCATAACAAATGTGTATCTGTAGGCTTTTTACATTCTGCCACTATCCCATGTGCTCAGCCATCCATCTTTTATTGAAAAAAATATCTATTTTTTTTTAAATTTCAGACATCTATGGAGCTACGTGACATAAGTTAGAGACTTTGTATGTGGCCTTGTGAAATTCTGTTCCATAAATTTATGAAATGGGGAACAGCATGAGACAGACCACTTTTCAAAAATATTATAAGAATTAGAAAATAGGATTTCTTAGCCCAAGTTTCTCTATTTTGGGGACCTTAATCATTTATGTAGGTTATTCAATAACTCTTATAAGCTATTGAAGAATTCTCTTATTGACCCAAAGTGGGTACATTCTTTCTAGGTACCTGTATGTTTATAAGTTCTTGCCTTTCCACCTGCTTATAGACTTGTAAATACAAAGTCACTACCTTGAGACATGGAAGCCATTGAGCAGGTGTCTCCATCTGTGAGTTTGATTTGGGTCTCTTCTGGGTGTTTTATACCTCCTGTGCTAGCCACAGAATTCTTGTGTTTTTACCCAAGTCATTTGTGCTGAGTTTGACCTGTGCATTCATTGTTATTTTTTCTAGGAATGAACTTTATGAATGACACAGAGTGCTGATGTGTTTTTCTTTCTTTCTCCATTTTTGTCAGATTTTTCCTAACAAGGGGATACTAAATGTCCATCCTATGACCATGCTTCATCTATATGATCTATATGAAATATTGACCATTTCTTTGCCCACGTTACAACTTCTGGTTTAGGTGACAAGGTTAGTCCCCACTTGAGTTTACAGCTTCTACCTCCTTTCCCTCTGTCTTTAAAGATCATATCTCCTTCTCAATGCCAAAACACAATAACATCCTCTTTTATGCTGATGTCTCAGGAATCAAAACAAATTTGCATGTATGGCATCCCTGTGTTCTATCTAATTCAAGGATGAAACTTTCTGATTTTTTTTTTGTTGCTCTCTGGATTTGAACTCAAAACTGACGTGCCTCAGAAGTCTTAGCCTGGGCATCCAGATATGCATCAAGAGAAACTTTCACCCTGCTCCTGGGTGTCTGTTGAACAAGCCTCTGGCTCTGATGAAATGATTGCTTTGATATCTTTTGTAGGACTTAACTACCCTTTAAGATACTAACATACATCCATAAAGGCCAAAAAAAATTCCACCAATGCTTAGCTGCTCTATCCAAAGAATAAAGAACAGTTCCTTGCTTACTAGGGAGTTGTTTTCTACAGATCAGTGAAGATATAACTGTGAGAATCATTTTTGAAACTTAAAATGGGCCAAGCCTAAATCTAAGCTCTGAAGTTTTAATGATAAAGTAGTTCAATTCTATCCCATACGTATGAATATCTCAAAGCATCATGTATTTACACATTTATATTGAAATGCTTAGGGCTAAAACAAACATACCCATTACTAGATGAAAGTATAATAAATATGTGGTATATATATATACTGGAATGAATTTTGTTCAACCACCAAAGGCACAAAATCTTGTCATTTAGGGTAACATAAATGGAACGGGAGGATATCATATTAACTGAATCAATTCAGCCATAGAAAAGACAAATATCACATTCTCTCCTTCGTTTGTAGTGAAAACATTGAATTTATAGAAGAGCTTAGACTAGTGATCATTACAGGCCAGAAATGTTAGGTTAGGGAAACCATAAAAAGTTAAATAATGAAAACCAAAATATATTTAGGAGGTGGAATCAATTGTGTTTTATAGTAGAGTATCATCATTATACTGCACAAAAAGCTGTGATGTATTTTAAAGTAATTAGAAAAGGAAAGCCCATAGTCCAATACATAAGCATGATAAGTGTTGGAAGAGATGAATACTAATTACCCTAATTTGATCAGTATACATTGCATATATGTATGATTTATATAGTGTTCCATAGATATGTACAAATAATATGTCATTTTTTAAAAAGTAGGAACTGTAAGAGAATAAAGAAGTATTATTTAAACAGTCATTTAAAAGAAATCTTTCTATCATATTAAAAATTACTAAATCCTGTATTCTGACTCAGTGGAGCCCACGATTTTAAATCAGTGCATTTAAGCTCGTCCTAGAGAGCACACATATGCATACTAACATTTAAGAAATTCTGATATGGACGCTGACGCAGAGGTGAAACTTGTTTTCTCGGTGGTTCTGGCTTGGCTTAGTCAGGGAGACACACTGGCTGGGCTGTGGGCTGGTGGGAAATCAAGCAGACACCTGGTCTCCTCGTGGGAAGGTGTCCACTTAACAGGCATCTGATACTTAGAAAAGTGCCCAGATTGTACTATTCTTTTTCCTCAGTGGCATCTCAAAGAAAGACCAAGCAAACAGCTGAGCTCCTTTAGTATTTTTCATTTTGTTTTCATATGAGGAACTCTGAATTCTCTAGAGACACATGAAGGATGTCTCCTACTTTCAATCATACCTTGATTTCATTATTTATTTCTGAATTCGATTCGGGTATTCATAAAAAAAAAAACAAATAACAGGAGTGCAGGGCCATTGGGGGATTTTTCTTCCCACGTTACACGACTATTTAAAACTACTGGTTTCACATCTAAACTCTAGAAGCTTCCATCACCACATTTCCTGTTTGTAACTGAACAAAGTACACACAGAAGATTTGAAGAAACAAAAGAGAGAGAGAAAAAAAAAGTCACTGATAAAGATAAATTTCAGTGTTACGCTGCTCCCAACGCAGCCAAGCCACAGTGCTTAGGTAAAACAGTTGGTGGGAGAAATTTTATGCTATTCATCTGCTTTATGATTCCATAAGGAGTCTTTGAAAAATAAAAGCATGTCAGGTAAGTGTTGTAAATTCTTTCTCTCTATTTTTATGCCTAAAAAAATCTCTTTTTAAAAAAAAAATCTTAACAATTTCCAAATTCTATCGAAGAGACGCTTGCTACTTTGACAGTAAATTAGTTAACATCGTTATTTTTAAAATGTGCAATAACCTTTAGTATAATTGGAAAGTATTTTGAATTATGTTACCAACTATAAGTTGGTTAGTTGCTCTTGAAAGAAAAGAAGGGTTGCTCTTGAAAGTGAAAAGGAGGCAATGTTTTATAAAAATAAATTTCTTGTAGCTATTTGATAAGTGCTCTTTGGTAATTTATACCATGGGATGTACTTGCTATTTTAAAAGAAATTTTCGTTGATGAAGCATATTCCTATTTAATTGGTTTAGATAAAAAAGATTAGCAACCACATTCTACTTGTTTAGGAGTTAGGGTCTGTAGTCGCTTCCCAGGAATTGATATAATTGGCAATATTCAGGGAAATGACAAGGGTGTGAAAGCTCACAAACACTTAATGTTGGCCTGGCTCATGAGGCTTGGAGTCATATCAATGTACTGTTTGAAGTCCAAGTTAATTTTTCATTCCGTATTCTTTACACAATTTTCATGTCTTTAACAAACTTTTGTAGATGAAAATTAATATGCTGTAAAGGAAGGGAACTAAACAATGTATAAAAATAAAATGCTTATAAGATTATAGATTTTTCCATTACCTTAAAATGCAAAATATTTTGTTGAATTTTTTTTCAATTTTTATTTCTATCCATTCTATACAGTATGCTTATCATGGATGGAATGATATATTTAAAATCGTGCATCCATCTCTTTTTACTGACTTTGCAGCATAACCAGTTTCCTTTGATCACAATTTCTGCCTAATCATTTTAAATGAATACATGAAATGACATCTATTGTACGAACTGTATAACTTGGTAAGCCATTCATTTGTTGTTAGACACTATGTTGTCTACAGTTTTCAAATGTTTTAAATGGAAGGAAAATGAAGAATTCCAAAGCTTCCTGTGCGTTAAAGAGTTATATTTTAGAAAATATAATGAGACTCGAAATACAGAGTTAGATATTATGAAGGATTTATTGCCATACTGGTTTTCCAAAGGTGATGGCAATTTAGTCTCATTCAAGCAGGCTGGTCTCACTTAAAAATCTTGATATCTTACTAGTTCATTTTTGAATATGTATCATTTTGATTACAATGGGTTTAAGCATTGTGCATGGGTTTTTAATTGTATGATTTGTATGTTGTCCAATCATATCTTTCCCTAATTATTGTTCTGATAGCACTTTTAATGTCAATATATATGGGGTAGTTGTTGAATGATGTTATCACATATTATTATTTCTGTGAATTTGCTTCCCAGTATTTTGTCTGGTGGATTTTAAAATCAATTGTTTGGGTGAATTCCAGAGGCAGCATGATCTAGCATATAATTTCTACACATCTCCCAATTCATAGGTCACAGGAATCTTAAGAATTGCTCTGGTTTTTCTAGTGTCTTACAAGAAATAGACATGGTGGTACCAAGTGCAACTGCCCCGGCCTTATAATGATGAAACGTGGAAGGCCAAAGACAGTGAACGTGGCCTTCAATCATTTCTAGAATTTACTAATTATAAATTAGAAGGAGTATGGTCAACTTTGCCTCCTCTCCCCGGAATTTCACAGAGTACTGTTCAGGCACAGTACAAAAGCACCTTCATGGTTGATGAGATCTTCACAGCTCCACAGAAGAGGTATAAAGTATTTGCCGTTGAAGTCTCAAAGATCTTAAACGCCAAAACAATTCCTCATACCAGAACAAAACAATATGACAGACGAGAAACCAATGATGGCACTTATCGTGTTCATGTTCATTCAGGTGGAATAAATACACTAACATCATAATTTGCATCGTGTCCACATCACACAAGTTTTAACAGATCAAACAGTAAGAGCAAATCCTTTAGTTATCATTTCAAAAATGATTCGCTGTTTAGTTTTTTTAAGGGCTGTCGTTGTCTTTCCTTGGTTGAGCTCAACACCTCTTTTTTTTTTTATTGTCCATAATGAGTTACAACATTTAGTGGGCAAACAATGAGTTGTTATCCCCAATTTCCTGCTGCCCTCCCCTTCCCCCTCCACTGGATAATCACCTCCATGGGTCGTCTGGATCAGTCCTTGTGACAGGGGACTATGGATAGCCTAGTATTCAGCCAGGTTCTCCTGGCCATGCCTCTGGATAATCCCCCCCACCACGGCTCTTACAATCTTTCCGCCCCCTCTTCCACTCAGTTCCCTGAGTCGTGGTGGATGAGTATTAAGGTTGCTTTAAGGTTGTGAGCTTAGGGGTCTTTGTGTCAAAATCGTTGGTTTCTGTCTCACTGGCTTATCCTGTGTTGATTTAATGGCTGTGGCTGTGGGCCCCTTGTTCATCCCGACATTCTCTGTGGGGTTCTGTATGGATCCTCCACAGTATGACTGTGGTGGCTCCTCTTTTTCCAGAATCTTAGCTATCGGCCTACGGTTGGTTGGTAAGGTTACATGGGCCCCAGCTCTCTCGCTGCATCCTGAAAAATACAAACACAATCTCCATCGGAGAGTGAGATCAGTGTAGCTTAACAAATATACACAATTCTGGATTACCTAGATTCTATTTTTAGTAGCCTCCCCGTCAATCGCTCCCATAGTGCAACTTGTCTTGGGAGCCCAAGAGTATGGGATCCAGTGACTATCGCCCTGAATCCTCAACACCTCTTTTGAGAAGAGACTCAGAGAGACTAGAGAGTGCTCATTTATGAACATCTCATAACCTCAGATTTTCTCAACGATGATCCATCCAGTTTCACCATGTAATTTAAATACTATTTAAATTTAAGAAAAGCCAACCCAGAGAGAGAGAGAGAGAGAGAGAGAGAGAGAGAGAGATATTTTCACTGATAGGCCACTGCTGACCGTATATATGATTATTGGACCCACCTAGGCATGTTAAATTTTATTAATAATCTCAGCATTCCCAAATTAAATGGAAAAGAGAAAATTAAAATAGGCTATTATGAAACATTTTTAAAAACATAGTTCAGTATTGTGTGGAGGGAAAGGATCTGCACAGCCGGGCTGGGGGGGGGGGCTCATTTTTTCAAACCGCTTCTCTAACAAAAAACCTCGAGGGCACTCCATGAAGAAGCTAAGCTTGGCTTAGACTGGGTGCCTACTCAACCCCCAGAGGATTTGGGAAGTGTCCCATCTCCACTAAAGTCTAATTGGGAAAGCAGCAAGGAGTCCAGAGGTATCTTAACTTACTCTTAAAATCAGCCCTTTACCTTCATCAGTAAAAATTTCTTAAGTATTGATTCAAGACGCTTTAGTTAAGGAAAGCTATTGGATCACACAAGTTCAAGGAGTCGTTGGGAAAAGGTAAGAGATCAGAGGAAAGTATTAGAATAAAACCCATGTTGTTTAATCTATATGTGTTAATAGAAACATGGTTTTTGTTTTGCTTTTTTAGTATCTTTATTATGAATAGTTATATACATTGTATGAGCAAATCTTGTGAAGGTGTCCCCATTTCCCTCCTCTCTGTCCCTTACCCATGGGGTCCTTCCTTGGTGCTCATTCTGGATCTGTCCATAGGTTAGGGGGTATGAACTGCACCAGAGGTAGACAGTTTTTCTTTCTCTTTTTTTTTTCCCTTTGTGTATTGTTGCTGAGGGGGGCCATGTCTCTGGATATTCTCCCCCTCCATGGCTCTTACAATCTTTCCGCCCCTCTTCCTCAGGGTCTCACTCTAGCCCAGGCTGACCTGGAATTCGCTGTGTAGTCTCAGGGTAGCTAATAGAAACATTTTGAAAGATTATACAAATGGGAAAAAGATGTTTTAGAAAGTGGGGAAGTTTTACAGCGGGCTTAGTGAGGATCCGTGATTTACACGGAGCAGTCACACCCCTGGCCAGTGACAGCTCTCTTGCTCTCTCGTGCTGTTAAAAATAGACATTTCAAGGTTGGGTTGCTATTTTCATTTTCTCTGTCTCCACCACTCCGTTATCTACAGCATTTGCAGATCAATGAACTCCCTGTTCATCACACTCATTTAAAGTTGATGTTTTTCAGATTTTGCATTAAAAGCAAGTTATTTACTGAAAAACCTGGAAATGATTTGAACATTCCCCTCAGGCTAATATCCACGATCCTAATACCTTTTATTAGTGGGGTTGACAGGACTTGATGGTTATAGCTGGGAAAGTGGACATTATTGTTTTATTTGTATTTTTTATATTTGGTGTTTTGAAGCAGGGTCTTAGTCTAACCAAGGCTGACCTGGAAATCAGTCTGCAACCCAGGCTGACCTTGAACTCATCACACTCCTCATAGCTCAACCTTTGCTGGGATTGAATGTATGCACCACTGCACCCAGCTTAGAAGGTGGTAATGTTCCATGTCCCCCCAAATCATCAATAGCATGTCATATACAAAACTAATTCGCTGCCCCATCAAAAAATTCATTTTTGATAGGACTCATAATGTCAATACTTTTTCTTCAAAATTTCTGACTACCTCAATACACAATAATGAAATGTAGAGACGCTCATTGCTCTAAAAGGGTTGATAAACCAAAGGAAGCCAGTAAGAGAGACTACCAACAATAAACTCATACAGTTTTTCTAGCCAAAGATAGGAGTCTGAAATAATTAAAGCATCGCGTCTATATTTTTGTATTGTTAATTTTTGAGTGAAGCCTTCTCTGTAAATAAAGCCTACCAGCAGGAAAACATTATATTTGATTAACTGAATCAAATTTCTTCCAGAGCATACACAATTACAAACTACAAATATAGTGCCTACCAATTACTTTTGGCCTTAAGGGCATCAGAGGTCTTACAATTAAACCTAGCACAATTAGCCCCTGGTAGTTTAAAGCGAGATATAAATCCATATCAGGGTTCTTCTAGCTTTCATTGCCTCACTGATAATATGCCGAGGCCTTTGGCTTTTAAATGTGTAAATAGCTAAATTAAGATTGTGTGGGAGTTATTTTTCTACAAATTGTATAAATGAAAGTAATTACAATTAATGAACAATGATACTCAAGATTGCACTTGTTGGGCAAGAATTTTAAGCATGCTGTCTATCCAGTAAGAGGCACTCTTACTAAGAAGCAAGTCAGAGGTATGTGAAGATATCTGCACTGTATGCAGAGAACTGAAGGGTAAGAGGAGGTATAGAGTATGTGTGCATGTATGTATGCATGTATGTGTTTGTGTGTGTACATTTATACAAATCTGAAGAAAGTTTCTGCCATTCGATCTTTAATCTTCATTCTCCTGAGTGTATTTTATGTTTCAGAGTGGGGGTATTCATCTTCGTCAATCAAGAAAGTTCCAAGAACATTATAAAATACAAAACATTCCTCTTCAAAACTTAGGTCACATGACTAAGGGACAAAGGAAAAAAATAAACCAGAATTCTTGATTCCTGAAATCAGAAGGAAGCAAGAGCCATGTTTAACTACTCTGATATATTAAACCTCTCCTCACGTATTAGAATTTAGCTTGTATTTTAACAGGTTTCTGCTTATTGTAAAGTGAATATTTACTATTTTAGTGAATGATAAAATATAGCCTAAAAGAAATGCCCAGTGTGGTCCAAGTTCTTGTTTTAGAATCTCTACCCTATCCCATGAAAGTTATTCGGATTTTCCTGAAAGTTTTTAGTTAAAATGGGAGCCTCTGAGATTGATTTTGTTAATTTTCATAGCTGATGGTGAAATAATCTTCTTCTAGCAATTAACATATCTAAAAAATAGTCATATATTTTTTATTTGAGAGAGAGAGAGTGAGAGTGAGAAAAAGAGGCAGAGAGAGAGAGAGAGAATGTGCACACTAGGGCCTTCAGCCACTTCAAACGAACTCCAGACACATGGGCCACCTTGTGCATCTGGCTTTACATGGGTACTGGGGAATTGAACTTGGGTCCTTCTGCTTTGCAGGCAAATGTCTTAACTGCTACGGAATCTCTGCAGCCCCCAGTGTAGCTATTTTGATTCTCCCTTTAATGGGAAAGGAGAAAGTGAAAGTCCAAAAGATAAGATAATGTAGAGCTATATTTAGTGTAATTTTAAACATAAGATGTTTTATGTTTACTTCCTTCAAGTATGACCTTTTATACTGGACTATTTTTATTTATTTAATGTATAATTATTTATTTAGTGCATAAAAATTCTAGAAGCTGTTGGGAATGAGAAGAAAATAAAAGATCAAGTAGAAAGGAGATTGGTTTTATTAGTTCTTTAAAAGAAGGCAAGTGCCAAAGATTTTTCCTATTTTCCATGCACTTGTTACTCCTCCGAAAGTACTAGTGTAAAACACAGCCAAATAAGCTTTTGCAAAGGGAAAAAGTTAAGACCAAAGGATGCAGGTTATAAACAATGAATATCATGAAGACCTAGCTATTTGCTTCAGGAAGACTGGATCAGAGATACCTGGTCAATAGCAGTGAGTAAATGACCCAGGTCAAGATGTTCTAATCAATAGTCTCTTCCATGAGATCTCTGGAATTCATAGATTTAGAGGTAATTTTCTTATGACTGTTCCTTTTTCTTAAAGGTTGCTTTGTTTTGCCTGGATAACAAAGGCAGAAAATAGGGGATATGCGGCTGGAGAGATGACTCAGCAGTTAGGGTGTTTGCCTGCAAAGCCTAATGACCTAAGTAAGACCTATTCCCCAGCACCCAAGTAAAACCAGATGCACAAAGTGGTGCATGCATCTGGAGCTTGTTTGCAGTGGCTGGAGGCCCTGCTGCACCCATTCCCTCTGTCTGTCCTCTCTTATCTCCCTCCCTCCCTCCCTCCCTCTCTCTCTTTTTCTCTCTCTTTCTCTCTGATTGCACATAAATAAAAATTAATAAAAAGAAAATATGGAAATTGAACCAAGAAGAAAAAGGGGGAATTTTAGGTTTTATTTTCTGACTAAAGCATGAGCCTCATTTCTCTGTTGGCAGTTGAAGGAATATTATATACTTTATTTTAAAAATATTTTTATTTATTTCTTTGAGAGAGAGGCACACCAAGACCTCTAGCCACTGCAAATGAACTCCAGATCCATGTGCCACTTCGTGCATCCGGATTTACGTGGGTACTGGGGAATTGAACTCTGGGATGGCAGGTTTTGTAAATAAGCTCCTTTAACCACTAAGCCATGTTAGAAGACCCCTATGTGGTCTATTTTAAATGATCAGCCAAATGAATGAAGTTTTCACATTCTCTTCAGAGATTTTGCTACCTTATCTTGAATCTGTTATAAAACAGAGAGGTGTCCAAGCCCATTCTAATTCTCTTCATGGGCATATCCAGGTAACATTATGCAGAGAAGAAAATTAGCTTCTAAAATCAGCTATGTGCCCTTTTAGAAGAATGAAGGAAAGTATATGCCTTAAGGATTTGATGCATGACTTCTAGGTTGGATTATTTCTAGAGTTATAAATCCAATTTGGCCAAAGGAAAATTATAATATATCCACTGAGTGCTTCATTTTTAGACAATGGAACACTTTGGTCAAGTTTATAATAAATTAGTTGTCAAATGTATTCTTAAGGGAGTTACAGTATATTACAGAACACCAAATAATTGTCACTCTCCTACATAATTGTTAATATTTAAAAAATTTAAATTATGAATATTTGCCAAAAAATTAAATTGGATTATAATGTTATTCTCTGTAACTAGACAACTTAGTGATTTGATGAGGCTACTCTGGTTTCTAAACCATACAATAAGTGTCTATGACAACATCTTTTCACCCTCTTTGTTATTGTACTGCGAGCAGGATGGTATTAAATTTAATTAGCGAAAATGATGATTTTAGATCTTTAAGGTAAAATATTGATAAAACAGTGAAAGCCAACCCCATAATATGTTTCTCCAAATTTTTATTTGATTAGCAAGACGATTATTTCTATTCACACTGACTCTTGTCTGTTGAACGTCCTCATTCATACAAGAATATGTCTCCTTTGTGTGTTTTTTCTGTTTCACCAACCCTAACGCAACTCCCCAAAGAAAATCAAATTATATATATAGTGGTGTATATATTAGTAGTTTAATCAAATGGCTAGCTATGAGCCCCAGTTTATCTGTTTCAAGTTTTTTTTGGGGGTGGGAGGGAACAAATTAATAACCAACAGGTTTCTTAGTAAATGAAGATTCAGTGCAGAAAGAATCAGGGAATTGTTAAAATTTATTTATTTATTTATTTATTTATTTATTTATTTATTTATTTATTTATTTATTTGAGAGAGTGTGTGCGAAAGAGGCAGAGAGACAGAGAGAGAAGGAAAGAAAGAAAGAGAAAAAGAAAGAGATAGAGAGAGAGCTAGGGAGAGAATGAGAGAATGAGAACTGGGCAAACTAGGGACTCCAGCCATAGCAAATGAACTCCAGACACATGCACCACTGTGCATCTGACATTACATGGGTCCTGGGGAATCGTACTCGGGTCCTTCTGCTTTGCAGGCAAATGCTTAACTGCTAAGCCATCTCTCCAAGCCATCAGGGCATTGTTGATGAGCACTTTTGCCAAACTGACAGCGGCCTAATGAGCCCCCCACCTCTTTTTTACTGTGATGTTTCCCATTCGGTGGAGGCGAGCCCTTCCTCCTTACAGAGTTGGATGGAAGAGGTTCTTCAGTATCTCTTCCTGCACTGTGGAGGAATGTGTCTAGACCACTTCATGAGAACTTGTCTTTCAGTCCTTGGTCATTACCTTACCCTCTTTTACTCTATTCTCCATTGCTTTAGTGCACTGACAGGGATTAGTGAAAATCTACTTTGTGCAGAATGTTCCCGAAATAATAGCAGGTGACTTACCTGTAGTGGGATGATAATAATAAAGATAATATCAATAGCTTATATTTATTAGTACATTTGATTAGCAAGCAACACTATTTTGGAAAAGCTCATCACATGATTTAATTTAATTCCATAACAATAGACACTACTTTTGCTTTATTTTTTTTGAGGAAATTGAGGCATAAAGAAAAAAATAGAAGAATGTATTCCCTTTAGAGACTTCATACTTACCTTTGGTGGATAGATTTGCACATAAAGGATTAACGGAATGCTTGTTCATAGTATAGAGAGATGTGTGGAATGTCACCTGGTAGAGGACAAGCTTCAAAGAGAAGGTAGTTTTGAAGAATGTCTAAGAATTCTTTCCTTATGTCTAGGTTTAAAAGCATTTCTAGCAAAGGGACAAATATATAGAGCTATAAGGACATGGGAAGGTATGTTACCTATTGAAAACCACAGGTGCTTCAGAGTGGTGGGAACATGCTAGGTAAGTCCAAAAAGATACACAAAACAGTCAGAAGTAATATTTTATTGAAAGTTTATGATTGGCTAAGAAAAATGTAATATCCTCCTCTATGTGTGGGATAGAGACAAATACTTTTTCCTATGTCAGAGATTGAGAACATTAAAAAGGAATAACTTTCTCCAGAGTTCATGGCAGAATAGAATGAGTGGGGCAAGTGGACAGGAAGCTGCAGTTCTGTCCAGAGTGGTAGGTAACATGACAGGGACCAGCTGAGACAGCAGCAATCACAGAGCTCGCCTGGCTTCAGAAGGTTCAACATTGTGTTAACCTTGGATAGCAAGATAAAAAAATTCTTTATGACGTGTGTGTGTGTGTGTGTGTGTGTGTGTGTGTGTGTGTGTGTGTGTGCGTGTGTGTGGACATTAGTTCTTCTATCTTCAAAAATGTAACTAAAAATCCCGAGTGTGTAGTTTTATCTCTAAAGATACTATCACAATATTGTTTAACTAGCTAGAAAAGAGAAGTAAATTAAATATCTAATAAGAAAGAATATCTTAAATAGGTGATGGAGAATCCAGACAGTCCAGTGAAAAGAAATAGAAGCCTGCTTTTTTCACAGGTGGAGAACACACTGTGAAGCTCTTGAGGGAAAATGGGTAAGAGTATAGTTGCTGTCAGTGAATCCTACGTCTCTGTACATAACATTTTCTAAACAGAAAAATAAATTTGGAGGTTCTGGCGACTCTTGGACAATTTGGAAGAAAGAGACAGTGAATCCAATCAGTTGAAAAATTTCATATGACTTTTGTTCCCCTCCCAAACTCAATTACTAATATCCTGTTATTGGCCAGCAGCTTCATTGATACCATAAATGGCCAATCAATATATACTTTGGGTATTGTGTGTATTGTACATGGTGAAGCCATGCACGAGCACTTTTTGTTGGCATAACACTTTAGTGCTCTACTCAAGATGAGTTGGTCTTCACTCTAGCTCTCCACAGTAGCATCAGGAGGTGGCTGAGAAATCATTGCAGCACTGTGGTTAATTGCATGTGGTTGTATTCAGCACTACATCTATATTTGCTTACATTTCTCTTGGCTATATGTCTTCACACAAGTCTATGTTTGGGTGTATACATTTTGATAAGTTTCAATTTTTTTTTTACAAAAAAGTATTTTCAATGTGAGTGGGTGTATGGATGCACCAGGATCTCCTGCCACTACAGTTGAAAGCCAGATGTATGAGTTACTGTTTGCATCTGGTTTTTGCATCTGGTGAGTACCGGGGAATTGAACCCAGGATGGCAGGCCTTGCAAGCAGGTGCCTATAAGCTGGAGCTATCTCCCCAGCCCTAAATTTCAACTTGAAAGATTTGTGTATATTTTATAGTAAAAAAAATAGATTATCACATACGTATGTTTTATTTATTCACAATGTCTTCTTGTTCTTTGTTTTTCCAATATTTCTGGGCTATGGACTTTGTGAAATCTTTTAGTCATAAAATGTGAATGAAATGTATATTTGGTGTACATGTGGGGTGTGTGTGTTTGTGAGTACAGGTGTGTGCACGCTATGTGCATGTGTGAGTCCTCACCTTCTCCTTATCATTCCCTCTGCATTCAACAGGCTTGCTGACCCTCAACTTTCCAGGACTCCCCTGTCTGCCTTCTGTCTCACCACAGGCATGCTTAGATTGTAGAATGCACTACTATCCCAACACCATAAGACTCGGTAACCACTAAAAACATTATACTAACATGATGAAAACGACTCAAACGCCAAACTGAAAAAAGAAAGCGCTAATTAGTATAGTATACCTTATTTATGCTTTAGTAAAAGACTTGATATTTTGGTATTTTGGAATATTTTTTAATTTACTAGTTGAAGGTCCTTGTGTTATCTTATATAGTTAGCTATACAAAAAAAATAAGTAAAGTTGGGTGTGGTGACATATGCTTCTAATCCTAGTACTGGTGAAATTGAGGCAGGAAGCTCAAGGTTGTAACTTGACTGCAAGTTGGAGGTAGCCAGACTGGGCTGGGCTACATGGGTCTGTCTCACAAAACCCAAAAGATTTAGGGGAAAAAAAAGAAGAGGAAGAGAGTCAAATAATTCCAGGCTTTATAAAATATCATGTGGTATGAAGAATACCTAATATATTTGTTATAGTAAATAATTATTACATTGTAGAATGCCCAAAAATATCTACTAATATTTTGTTCATGAGGAATAAATTAGCCACTTACCCCTAACAAATTTTTTCATCATACTGTTGTAGAGGGTATTTACAATTTAAGTTTTCTAAATTTTCTTACACTTTATGAAACAATAAACTCCCTTAATAAAAAGAATTTATACATTTCATGATCAGTTTCTTTCCATTATTAATACTTGGAAAATATTCCTAAAATATCTGTTGTATGTCATCACAGAATAAGAGGCAGAAATAACACTATTCAGATGGCTTTGTTGTTAAGGTGCTTGCCTGCAAAGTAGAAGGTCCCAAGTTCAATTCCCTAGTACTCAAATAAAGCCTGATGCACAAGGTGGCACATGTATCTGGAGTTCATGTGCAGTGGCTGGAGGCCCTGGTGTGCCCATTCACTCTCTCTCTCTCTCTCTCTCTCTCTCTCTCTCTCTCTCTCTCTCTCTCTCTCTCTCCCTCTTTATCTCTCTCAGAATAAAATATTTTTTAAAAAAAGAAATAACCCTATTCTCAGAAGAGGTGATAATGTTCAGAACATGTAGAGGTAATAGCATGGCACTAATAAAATAGTATCAAGATATTTAAACCAGGTCTGGAGATGGCTCAGTAGTTGCTTGTAAAGCCAGACGGCTGCGTTGGATTCTCCAGTACCCACGTAAAGGCAGATACACAAATTGGCACATGCATTTGGAGTTCATTTGCAGCGGCAGGAAGTCCTGGCATGCCTATTCTCTGTCACTTTCAAATAAATAAATAAAAATAATTATTTTAAAAAGAGGTAAAAAAGAAAAACTAGGGATTTTCTAGCTCTGTAGTCTCCTCCTCCCTGAGGAGTCTGTATTCCCTCTGCTTCCTTTACCTCAAAAAAAGAGATTCAGACTAGTACAAACTATAACAACGCACATGTGTGTGAATAAGCAATATGCACATTATATGTGTACATATGATTTCATGTCTATATCACAGATCATATATAGTATATTTATTATTCAAATAATTAATTATGCTCATCTAAAAATCGATGATGGCTGAGAGGATGAAGTGTTTGCTGTCCAAGTGTGAATACCAGAGTTTGGATCCCCAGGAGATAGATAGAACCAGATGTTGTAGCACATCTGTAATCGAGTGTTGAGAAGGGAGCTAGTCTGGCCAGCACAACAGTGGATAACAAAAGACTAACCTCAAAATCAAAACCAAAATGGTAAAGGCGAGGATGAAGACTCAAGACTGTCCTCTGACCTCCACGTGGATGCTGCGCACACATGTATCTGCACTCTACACATACACACAAAAGAAAAGGTCCATGATGCCAACTCGAACACATAGGAGCTCTGAGGGCAGCAGAACAGTCTGGAAATATCAGCAAGAACTAGAAGAAAACAATCGCAGTGCAAATGTCAAATTTGAGAAACAGAAAATAAAAGCAGCACAAAAGATATCTTGGTTCAGAAAGTCTTCATTCATGCCGTAGAGACAGATTCAGATTTCTCCTCTGTTAAAAATTTGTGTTATGCACTTGGGTCAGGAGAGCCCGGCTGAAGACTGGGCTCTCCATGGTCCCCTACCACAAAGACTGATCCAGACGGCCCACAGAGGAGGATATCCAGCTGACTGGGGATGGGGAAGGGGGGCAACTGGGAATTGGGGATAACAACTCATGGTTGGCCCACTAAGCAATGTAACTCATTATGGACAATAAAGAAAAAAAAAGTTAAAAAAAAAGAAAAAAATGTGTTATGTTTGTTTATTGTATTTAACAGAGTGATATTTTATTTTCCTTGAAAGGCCTAAAATATTCTTTTATTTGGGCCATTCGGTGAGAGAGCTGGGACTATGAAAGGTTGTAATCATTTTTACAGCTTTGTGCACGTAGCTATTTACAAATTACAGTTCTAATTATATGTTTAGCACCTATAACCCCGGCTAAGATTTTTGTTTATTGTTGTGTGTTTGTTTTATTTTTTTTTGCTCTAGTGCAGACTTCCTGGTAGCAAAGAGATTTCTAATTGATATTGGTTAAACCTGCCATAAGCTGACAGGTTACCATTCTGGGGTCAGCAGATGATATGGCTCGTGTGGGCATGAACCTACAAAAATATATCAAACAAGTCCATAGTCTTTGTAGTCCCTCATAGATGTGTCGATGTAGCTTTAAATTATTAAGGGTAATTGACTGGCAATAACCCTCAAAACTCCATTCATGGTAATAAACTCTTTGCTGTTCATTAATGAGGCTCAAAATAACAAAATGAGAAAAAAGTCTTTTTTTAAATATTTTATTTATTCATTTTTAAGCAGAGAGATAGAGGAGATAGATGATGATGATGATGATGATGATGAGAAAGAGAGAGAGAGAGAGAGAGAGAGAGAGAGAGAGAGAGTACCAGGGCCACCACCTTGTGGATCTGGCCTATGTGGGTCCTGGGGAATTGAACCAGGGGCCTCAGGCTCTGGAGACAAGTGCCTTAACCACTGAGCCATATCTCCAGCCCGAGAAAAAAAGTCTTAAGGCCAGTTCTAACAAAAAATTGTTTACTGTGTGGGCTGGAGAGATGTGGCCCTGATGCACTCCCTCTCTCTCTCTCTCTCTCTCTCTCTCTCTCTCTCTCTCTGCTTGAAAAATGAATAAATAAAATATTTTTAAAAATTGTTTACTGTGTGATGTAAGAATTATTGTTTTATTCCAGTACCTATTCTGTAGCACTGCTGGGGTTGGTGGATGGAAGGAGCAAGTGGTTTTTGTACAAATAAGGGAAGCACAGATGATTTTAAGCTGAAGAATAAAAGAAGGGGAAGAGGGCTGGAGAGATGGCTCAGCAGTTAAGGCACTAGCCTCCAGTGCCTAAGGCCCCAGGTTCAATTCCCCAGGACCCACATAAGGCAGACCCACAAGGTGGTGGCCCTGGTGCACTCTCTCTCTCTCTCTCTCTCTCTCTCTCTCTCTCTCTCTCTCTCTGCTTGAAAATGAATAAAGAAAAGAATACTTTAAAAAAAAGGAAGGGGAAGATACAGCAAATGTGAGTCTTAGTGATAGTGATAAGTAGATTCTTATTTTGAACTAAAGTTCTTATCATCGGTCATCACTTTTCACCCTTTAATATCCAGACTGAATTGTCTTTTGTTTCATCAATACTAAAAATGTTAAAATGTGTCCCTTTTTGTCCATGCTGAGTTCAAGAACTTATCACCAACTCTCACTGTGAAATTTGCAAAAAGCCTTTGATTGCCAATGTTAATTTTCTGGGAGATTAGTCTTTCACTCTAAATAAATGCAATTTATTTCCTTCCTCTCTCCCTCTCTTCTTTCTTCCTTTCTCTTTCTCTCTCTCCCTTCTTCCCTACCTCCCTGTCCCATCCCTTTTTCTCTTCCTTCCTTCCTCCCTCCCTTCTTCCTTCCTTCCTTCTCTCTGTCTCTCTCATTCTCGCTCTCTCTCACACACACAAGACCTCGCTCTTGAGCGTAGGCTGGCCCCAAGCTCACAGTGCTCCTCTGCCTCTGCCTCCGCCTCCAGAGCGCTGAGATCACAGATTTGAGCACCACACCAGTCAAAAGCAGTGGTTTGGGTTGTGGGACTAGTCAAAGCAAGACAGATCTATACTTAAACATATTTACTTTTGTTTCCAGGAAACTCCGGATGTCCCTTTTTTCTGTGGGGACTCCTGGCCTTCTTGGGTTTGGCTCTGGTTATATCGTTGATCTTCAATATTTCCCACTGTGTAGAAAAGCAGCGACGAGGTAAGGCCTTTTGACAAAGGGCTGGAAGGGAGAAGTGACTGGAAGCCTATGGAGGTAGTTATTGTTCTAAAATGTCATTTAATAGGCATCTTAACTTTAAAAAAATTCTATTTGATATTGTTTTCACCCCAAAGATTCTCTTAATTTAAGGATACAATCACATAAGAAGTGTTTTTAACAAAAATCCTCCCAAATTTCACTTTATTTCTGCCTTGCCAGGAAATGTCCTGAGGAATCAGCATTCCTTCCTTCAACCTGAACAAACTGTGAGGCCTGGTGACAGATGTGATAAGTCAGTTAAGGGTCCACTCAAGCCACTCAGTCCTTTCAGGATCAGGCTGAGGTGGCTCAGAGAAGAACTAGAAAAGCAATGGACTGAACTTGGACTTGAGTTCAAATTACAACGGCAGAGCTGGGGATTAGAATTTAGATAGTCCCCAGCAAATTCCAATGCACCTCAAAATTTAAGGGGTACTTGAATTTTTGTCTATAAAGTTATAGAATTAAAATTCTAGACCACCAGAGGATGAGGTATTAGAGGGAGACTTTATTCAAAAGAAAATGGGAAGTTACAGAGTTCTCCAGTCAGTGGGAGAGGGTTTAGCCAAAATCTATGCTGTTCAGCCAAACAAACAAACAAACAAACAAAAGGAAAGATAACAGAGGGTTCCCATCATGAGGAAAAAGGCTCATGTGGGGAAAATCTGGAGTCTTCCCTCACCCCATCCATTAGGCTGGGGTGGGGGAAGGCCTTACCTTTCTAAAGCCTGTAAATCCTTCTAAAACACCATGTGCAGGAATAAGAAACTGGACTTCGTTTCAGTGAATTTTTAAGATCTCTACCAGGTAAATCAGAGAGACAGCTGGTTGGTCCATACCTGACCAATCAGTTTTAGCACCTAGGTTTGAGCTCTAGTTAGAGACACCTCTCACTCAAGGGGAGGGGGTCTATGGAACTTGCCTGAAGGAGTTCACTGTCACAAAATACCACCAGAGTCTAGGAGGGCAGACCAAGAGGATCTGTGCTGTCAGCCTTGCCTGTTCAACATCAGAAGAGCAGTTGATCTGGCAGCCTTAACCTGCACGAGCCAGGACTGAAGCAGAGTCAACTGTATCACCTGACATGGTCTTCACACGCAGCACATGTATGCTCACTACCTGTGTGATTGCAGGAGAGAATTGAAGTACAACTATGTCAGTATGCTAAGAGCCAAGAAATTCTCTGGGGCACAACTTCACTATGGCCATAAATGAATAGAAAAGAATGATATTTTTAAGAAACATTTTTCTTTAAATCAATAAGGAGAAATAAACCAAATTTAAGTAAGCCTGCATAAAGCTAATTGAGAACAATGGTCCTCTTTGGAGAAGTGTTGATAATGGTAACAAAATATGGAGAAGGCATTGCTATGCAGATTTTAAAAGAAAGAAAAATTAGAGGCATTAGCAAATCAAGTGATATATTTCACACAGCAATTCAAGAGCAGAGGCAGGGAGCAGAGCCCAGCTTTTATTGTTCTGTGTCTAGATGGTTTCTGATAGCACATGCACTGTCGAAGTGTCCTTAGCCAGAAACCTCATGCTTTTGGGATCTCTAGTATATCAATTCTAGTGAAATTCTAGGAATGCAATGTTTTTTCATTAGTAATGCCTTTAGAAATTATTTTTAAAAACCAAACATATTTCCAAACAAACCAATTTCATAAGGTACATGTACAAATGACCAACTTTCAAGTTTCCTTTTGTAGAAAAAGTGTGAGTTAGAGGATCACACTTTTCCTCAGGTAAGAGTTTGAAACAGACTTCATTGTAACTTTCATGAACACAGACGACACTATTACCTGAATTAGAAAAGGATGAACTCAGAGCTAGAGACAGCAAATGATTTAAAGTGGAAGACAGGGCAAGAATGGTCACCTGAACTCAGATCTCACTTTTCAATGAGCCCAAAGGGAATTCATTGAAGATTTTTGCAGGGCTAGGTAATGTGTAGATTGACATGTTTAACTTGAGTCCTATTGTATAGCTTAAATTGCATCTTGAAAATTGATCTATTTACCTCAAATGCATTAATCACCATCCCTGTCAGCTCTGTAATTGCAGTGAATATGAATATTAAGAAGTACTTTTTAATCAATATAATCAAAATAATGATTGATCTAATTTTACTAATCTATTATTCATGCCCCCACCATTTGGCAATACTAGTGTAAGCTCAATGTGAACAGACTTTGGAATTTTCATTTTTGGTAGAGTCAATGTATTTATTTATATCCATACCATTTTATCATTATGCAAGCATTTTGTTCATACAGCACAGAGTTCATTCATTTTTTTAAAAATTGTACAAGTCCTTGAATGTATGACATATTTTTTCAAATTATTCTTGGTCATTTAAAGTTTTTTAATAGCACAGCTTTTGTAGCAAACCTGATATGAATTGGAACTCACTCTTTCTAATATTTAACTGTTAGATCTTACACAGATCACATAAGTTTTCTGAATCTCAGTTGCCTTATTATAGCATTGAAAGATATCATTTAGACCATAAGGTTCTTGTGAGAGTGAGTGTGTGTGTGTGTGTGTGTGTGTGTGTGTGTGTGTGTGTGTGAATTCACA
Source organism: Zapus hudsonius (assembly GCA_004024765.1). Classification (NCBI taxonomy): domain Eukaryota; kingdom Metazoa; phylum Chordata; class Mammalia; order Rodentia; family Dipodidae; genus Zapus; species Zapus hudsonius. Next base: position 33,656 of record PVHP010006362.1, on the reverse strand, counting down.
GTGCTGGAGTCTTAGTAGGTTGTTTGTGGACCTGGTCCAACCCACATTATACCACATAGACCCGACGCTTTCTTCTTCTTTGCACAGTTACTGAAGCCCTACCATGGTTCCTTGCTGCCCTGTTTATCATGAGCACACCATTTCAGTGGTGCACCAATGCCTATGCCCTCTAGGTCCTCCCCAGCTCCTGCCTCCCTTCCTGTCTAACTCTCTTTTTGACCAGTCTGCACAAGACAATGAGATTTAGCAGTTGCAACAGTCTTCATGTAAATCACATTCAGGTCCAAATGAGTAGGTTTCCTATAGGTTATTCTGAGATTGGTTCTGAACATTAGCGGAACAAGAATAATCATGCCCCTCCCCTTAGTGTACATTTGTAGACAGATGCATAGAAGCTCTAAGTATGTCCACGGTCCTCATCTCGTATCTACCTTTCTGTCTGCAGCCCCTTCCTTCCCTAACAGCTTTTCCCAAGTCACAACCCTGCAGACCTCTGCAGGAATTTGCATGGAAAAAAAAAAAAACAATGCTATCTTTCTCACACAGAAATTCCAGATAGACATGGGATGATCTCTGCAAACTGTAGGGTTCCTTCCTGACCTTGAAGACTCTGTGCTGTTTCTTCTCATACAGTGACAGTGACAGTGACTTCTCTTACCTAGGCAACTTCCACCACATGGTCTGGAAATGCCCCAAACTATCTGTATGTTTGCATCTTCATGCTAACAAACTTGCAAGGTACCACTCCACCTTGGCCAACAGTCAGAGAAATTTTGCAGGTGTATTCAATAGTTTACAAAAGAAAATCTCTATTCAGCAACCAGATGATATCTGCACATTTGATCAGGTAGACCAAATAAGCCTTTTCTTGATGTTTTCTGTTGCAGTTAGGTGGAAAGATTTGAAAAGGGGTTCGCTTTGCTTCCAAGAGTAATCTTTATTTTTTATGTCATTCTTTGGCCAAATCTATTCTTTAGGAGGATTATATCTATTTCTTTTTCTGATAAAAATGTATTAGCCTTTTCCTCCTTTAAATCCAAAGAATATTATTTATCCAAGTCTTGCTCCCCAGACTTGGAAAAGATAAACAAGTGTGTGGTTTACACATACATCAAACTCCAAGCAGTATGTTATCTCCTAGTCACCTGAAAACTGTGGTGCAATTTTCACAGTTTGCATTCAAAATGAATCAGAAGAATTCACTGATGGAGCGAAAGAGGTGCTATGGTTTCTTGTTGCAAATATTGCGCATAGAAGGGCCAATAAGCTAAAGAGGAAACCAGAGATGCAAGTAGGTTTGCATCCTGCTTTCTCAACTGTGCTCCTGACCGCAGGCGTTGCCTGAATCACTCAGTCTTTCTCACAATCTGCACATTCGACCTCATTACAGCAAAGCACACAGTTTCAGGTTCTGCCACGTCATTAAGATGACTAGGCAGCACTGAAATCATGCCGTGTATTTTTAAGTCAACTTCAAAGTCCCTGTAACAGAATAAGCGCTTTTTTTTTTTTTTGGAGCCTGGGCTTGCTGACCCTCATATTTTGCTTCAACTTGTGCACTTTTCATTAAGACCCCCATTTAGAAAGATCATAGCCTATTAACCTTCTTAGAAGGGATTGTAAAACTAAAATTACCGGAGTACTGATGGACTGGCTCCAGGTTACACATTTAAATTCAAATAGCATGACCTGTGGTGTCCTTGAACTTCGAAAGGCCTCCTTGGGGGTGTTTCTTCAATATAGCGGGTCTTGATATAATGATTATTAGCCATTATTTATTTTCTTCTTTTCATACATTTCAGCCCTCTTTCCTCTCCTCTGAGGATCTCATCTTATTATATTACAGCCTTTACATGGTTATTTTTATTCCCTTCTTCCCACAAAGTTTTTGTCTGCCTCCTGTTTCCTGTTGCTTGACAGTCTATGCAGCTATGTCTCTCTTCTCTAGAATTATTCTTTTGGCCATTACATGATCATATTTTCCAGGCCTCTGTATTTATAGTTCAAGTACTTCTATTTGAAAAGCCCATATTATATTTCATTTAAAAATATTTGTCAGTTTAAGGAAATATTTTTATTTCACCTGTATGTTTTTCTTATCTTTACGAGTAAATAGCTTTCCTCATTTTTATTTTCAAATTCTTCCAGTTTTATTTCAAATGAATGTTCACCTGGTGACTCTTCTCACCAAAGGTGAGAGCTGAGGAATCTCATTCCAATAAATACTAAATAAATATATGTAGCTAATAAATACTTTCACTTTCCTATCTGAATTTTATCAGTCTCTTCAGTTAACTCGTGTGTGGGGAATCATCCTGCCTCAGCACAAACTGTGGTCTATTTTATGATATGGATTTCAAATGAATAATATTGATAAATAGCTTTGCCATTTTTTAAAATGTTTTAACAGACATTGTCTCATTTATTTCACATATCTACTCCATGCTAATAAGTTTCATATTATTGTGTGGATAAATGGATAGCCATAGTTCTAAATTAACTTCCATGCTATCACAGAGCTAATGCACTGCCAAGCTGGTACCAAATTCAATGTGTTTGGGTTCCTAATTATGACTTTATTCCATAATACATCATCCTGTAGTTTGATTAACTTTTTTATACAGGCACTTTAACTCTAAGCAAAACTGAATAATATTGAATCATCTAAACAGACAGAAATAGACATACTTTATATTATGCTTCATTTTCCAGCTTATAATTTTCCCTTCTATACTATTTAAATTTTCTTCTTATGCTTACTGATGTCATTTACCTTTCTCAAGTTTTCTCACTTGGCTTAACTCCCATGAACCTGTGGTTACCATGATACATCACAAGAATCTCTCTAGGCTCCCACCCCCAGCATTTGTGGGTGTTCATATTCACAGTCGTATGAAAGCAGCTGAAAATAATAACTTCATATTTTGTATGTGGTTAATGGTAAGATATTTCCTGAGGACCAGAACAATAGTGTTTCCAATATCCAAAATAGGTTATATCCACCACTTTAGGTCCTATATCAGCTTTATATACATGCTCTGTAAAAACTTCCTATATTTTGGTCCTTTACATAATTTTTCCAAACATATAAACATGCCCATTTCCTCTGATGTGATTATTTTTAAGCATGGTTTCACCAATTTTTCTGTTACAGGTAATAACATTTTTGGAGACTAAGCCAACATTATAACATTTAAATTTAACTAAAAATTATCTCTGTAGTCATTTGGTGACTTACGTGATTACCTTAAAGTGCTACAGTTCCTTCCCCAAATCTCATGGTTTTTTTTTTTTTTTTGTATATTAAAGGTGAAAGACCACTATTCAGTTGCTGACGTCTCTCTAGGTCATTGCCAGAGATTTAGATTATACTGATCTTTATTTTTGTAGCATAGCTTCAACAAGGGTTTAGTTTTTACTCAATACTATGTTAAATACAAATATTATGTACAAATATAATGAATAAGCCATATATTCAGCCAGTTCAATATCAAAAACGATTGATAAACATAGTGTGAATTCCTCAAAATATTGACATTACCAAAACCATATCCTAACTACTGCTTAACGTAATAATTTGATAATTCATTATGAAGACATTGCTTTCACCAAAAATATTTCTTAAAACAGTATTTTTCAATCATATATGTGTGTGTGTCTGTGTGGTGTGTGTGTGTGTGTGTATGATAAGTTATTTGACTTTGAACTATCATCTTCAAAGTGGTAGATTTAGCCCATCACATTTTTCATGGATCTACTGTCTTACGTCATACTCCTGGTCAACCTTGTCTTTGTAGACCTCAGAAAGCTTTCCTCAAAGAGCCATGCATTTAGATTCCACGTCGTTTCCATTTACTTTGTTTTCATCCCAAATAATCCAGAGAAAATCTGATTGGCTCAATTAAGACAAGGTCTTTATCCCTTAATCACTTCGTTACTGTTACAAAAATGCCCAAGGAATCTAACCTTATAAAGAGCTTTATTAAAAAAGGAGTTTGGGGCTGGAGAGATAGATGGCTTAGCGGTTAAGGCCTTTGCCTGCAAAGCAGAAGAAGCCAAGTTCTATACCCCAGTGCCCATGTAAAGCCAGATGCACATGTTTCTAGAGTTTGTTTGCAGTGGCTGACATGCCCATTCTCTCTGTCTCTCCCTCTCTCTTTCTCTCTCTCATAAATAAATCAATACATAAAATATTTTTAAGAAGCAGTTTTATGTAGCTCATAGTTCTAGAAGATCCAAGTCCCAGCACAGTCTCTGTAACAAGGACTGGCCCTTTGCCTGCGGGGTCTCAGGGCAGGTGGCAATGGCAAAGGTACATGCGTTAGTTTTGCAACCACCATCTCCCAAGAACCACCAAAGTGGTCCATGACTCAGTTGAGTTCCTTCTGCGTGTAATACCCTCAGTGATCAAGGGTTTCCCTCTTATGGGTTCCACAGCACCTGCCATTCTGGGGCTTTTAGCACATAGACCATTGGGATACATTTAAACATTCTTCAAACTTTGAATGTATCTTCAAACCCCAACATCCCTAGTTCAATTAATTGTAATCTGAGTGGTGTGATCAAATACACTACCTTACATCGTGGCTAAGGTCCCTCAAAACAGTCTATAAAACACTTAACACATGTATGGCTGTTTCTTTTAATTTAAATGTTTTAACATCTTTCAGATAAAACATATGGGTATCCTGATGACTACATTCCCAGGTATGTTAAAATTCAATCATGTTTTATGATTCCCGACTAACAAGGGAAAGTGAAAATACTATGTTACCTACAGAATTGGCTCAAAGATGGTACACTGCATTAAAATAAAATGAAAGGTAAGTTTTAATTACTTTTGCCCCCATCTGAGGATTAGAAGCTACAACATCATTATCCTCCTTAGTTATTAGCATACCCTGGGTCAAAGAGCTGAATCAGGAATAAAAGACGTCCTAGCCTAATATCTGTAAATTCTCCTTACTTTCAGAAATAGATATCCTAGATTACCATTCAGATAAAATACTGAGTGCAGCCTAATTTTAAACAGAATTGGGCTGCACTTCAGAATCCAAAGTAGAAAGAAATCTATAAATACCTCATAAAATAAAGGTATGTTTCCAGACATAATGGAACTCGTTAATAATCCTAGCACTGACGGAGGTGAAACAGTTTATGACCAGCCTGGGCTACGTAGTGAATTCTTTTTTTTTTTTTTGTCCATAATGAGTTACATTATTTAGTGGGCAAACAATGAGTTGTTATCCCCAATTCCCTGATGCCCCCCTCTCCCATCCCCAATCAGCTGGATATCCTCCTCCATGGGTCATCATTCTGAGGTCAGCCTAGGCTACACAGGGAGACTGTCAACAAAACAAAACAGAATAAAACAAAATAATGTGTACATCAATATACAAATGTACTTAGTGGTGTGCTTTTGGTAGGAAAACGTAATGAGTTGATACTGTAACATTTGATTATATATTCCATTTAATATTTATTGCCTTAAATGCTGATAAGGTTAGTTACAGAGAAAATTGTATAGTATGATTTTTTTAAATAAAGGGTAAAAAAAGAACCCTAGTAAAGAAATTTTATTTTTTGGATGCTATATTCTGACCCAAATGTATCATTTCTATTGGATATTCATTACAGGAACAAAACCAGTCTAAATGAAAGCATTTCCTGCAGGGCTCTTCGAGACTTTTTGAAATGGTAGGAAAAGATCTTAAAGACACAGAGCATTCTAATGGGAAAGGAGAAAAAATTTAAGCCTTTAGCTTTTAAAAGACCACTTTTAAGTAACTTGTTCTCTGTGTGAAATGTCTGGCAGGTTCAAGATATGGGTTTCTGACATGCTCCCTTGCATGTCAAAGTCATTTTGATGAGTACTCTTCACATTAAGAGACTTTAGCTTGAGATAATATCATCAAGAATAAATTGCTGGTTACAGTTACAACAGACGTGACAAAGCTAAGGTCTGTGCTGACCCCTGCCATTCAAAGGACAATTAAGATGCCATATACCCAGCGTAGTGGTGCTACTTATGACCCCAGTACTTGGGAGAAAAGGCAGAAAAGATCTATCCAGGCCAGACTGGGCTACATAGCAAAAACCTACCTCAAAAATATTTTTTTAAAGACAAAAATGAAAAGATGCAATGTGATAAAAAATAATTTAGTGATTTTTATCATTGTGCTAAAGACAGGGCTGATGGCTTTGCTATTAGGCTGACAAAAGTTGGGAAGGAAAATTGGTAAAATGTCCATCTCAATGCCATCGGGCTTTTTAGCTGTAGTGCAAATGTGGAAATGAGGACGGTTCTTACATAACATTCACACAGCCAACAAATATCCACTGGACAATATGCTTTATGCTAGACCACTGCCAAGCAAGCTGACTGCATGCAAATGAGCAAACGTCCTCTGTGGAAGATGGCAGAGATCACCACCAGATCAAGCACCAGGGTAGACATGAGTCCACTTCAAGAACTGGTTCCTCAAAGCTAAGGACAGCTGCAGGGGTTTCTAAATCTCAGTGTCCATAGCTGAACAGTACCAGAATTTGGGCCAGCATCAGGGTGTTTTACCCAGGGGTAAACGACATATGATCTAAGGCTCTGCAAGTCTCTTGCCTATGGGGGACTGCAGCCATGCCTGGGCTTTACCAGCCAGTTCCTTTTATTTTATTTTATTTTTTAATAAATCACCATGAAAATCTATGCAATGCAGTCTTTTAAAATATTTTATTATTTATTCATTTTCAAGCAGAGATACAGAGAGATAGAGAGAAAGAGAGAGAGAGAGAGAGAGATGAGTATATGGTGCCAGGGCTGCCACCTTGTGTGTCTGGCTTATGTGGATACTGGGGAATTGAACCCAGAACCTTAGGCACTGGAGGCAAGCACCTTAACCACTGAGCAATCTCTCCAGCCCCAGCCAGTTCCTTTTTATCCAAGGATGTTGAAGTCCCAGTTGCATTTTATGGTTATTCTTGAGAACAAATGAGAAAGAGAGAACTGGGCTGTTAAAGGATACCTGGAGAATAATCTTACCAAAATTGAAGTATAAACAGTGGAAAGACATGTAGCCTTTCCTCAGAGGCTCAGTAATTACCTATCACCTGTTAATACGGAATTTAGACATCCTTTCTCCATTGTCATAAATCTCCATTTAGACAAACTTTGAATATACAATACAAATATTACCTAAAAAGATACTTTAATTCACAAATCAATACAATATACATATATATTTATAGTTATAGAATATATAACATATGTGCTATAACTTTATTTTTCTTCATTATGTGGCTTGAGAACCAAACTTCTCTTAATAGAGAGGAACTGAAACTCAGAAAATCAAACTATCTTCCCCCATTAAAATATGAAACATTTCCGGGCGTGGTGGTGCACGCCTTTAATCCTAGCACTTGGGAGGTAGAGGTAGGAGGAACACTGTGAGTTTCAGGCCAGCCTGAGAATACATAGTGAATTCCAGGTCAGCCTGGGCTAGAGTGAGATCCTACCTTGTAAAACCAAATTATATATATATATATATATATATATATACATACATACATACATACATATATAAAATATCTGGGAGTGGTGACATGCGTCTTTACTCTTAGCACTCAGCAGGCAAGAGGAAGGAGGATCGCTGTGAGTTCAAGGCCACCCTGAGACTACAGAGTGAACTCTAGGTCAGCCTGGGCTAGAGTGAGAACCTACCTCAATTAATTATATATATATATATATGTATATATATATATAATTAAAATAGAGCAAGAGAAAATAAAATAACTGTTATTTTCAGGTTGGGCTAGAATTACAGATGCATCTTCAGTTTGAGAGAAGGAATGAAACATCCATTATTCTGGGTCTTCTTCAAATTTTCTCCCTGTCCTTCAATACCTGCTTAGGTGGGGAACCATGCTGAAGGGAAAGGACTTTCTTCTCTGATCTGATCTTCTTGTTGCTCCAAGTCTTTGTCCTCTTTAGCCTAGAAGGACAAAAGATGGTCAATTTAAAGACAGTGTAGCACTAAACCTAACAGAAAAGAAATAAACACTTGGGCCATTTTAATTTTTGTTTAAACTAAGCCATATGATTATCTTTTTCATTTTTGTAAGGCAGTGGAAATATCATGAACTTAGAACCCAAAGAATTCAGAATTTTAGTCAGTTTTTTTTTTTTTTTTTTTTTTTTTTTTTTTTTTTTTGCTGCCCCAAAGTCACATTTAATGACATACCATTGCATGGTACATCGAGGAACTATATGGACAAAATAGTTAAAATGGATAGTGTTGTGCAAATCACCTTCATCATTACTTTCATTTCATGAAGGGCAAGAGATTAAATTATTACTAATATCATAAGCTTACCTCCTTAATAACAGTAGATTTGTAGTCTTAGAGAAATGATTTAGAAATGGTAAAATTCAGGGAAAATGACATCTGAAAAAAATAGGCTAAATTTGACTATATAATACAGATATTATCCTGCAGGGCCCTTTTATGGTAATATTTTACTTATAGAAAGTTGTTGATCAAAACTCTGATGCTTTATTAGATGAAAAGTAAAGTCTAAGAAAATTCCTGCCCTGATTCCTGCTTGTTTAATTACTTTACAGGTGTGACGCCTGGGTTTTCAGAGTTTCTCTCAGAAAGCTTGTGGCAAGTTCCCACCTCAGCTCTACTATTCTTCCTCTTGAGGGTGATTTCTTGGGTTTCCAGAGCATCATAGGCTATAGGCTTTCTTAATTGCCTTTGCTAAACATATAAATTAAATATATCTGGTGCCCTAAATGTAATCTCAAGTAATCTCTTGACCCGTTGTCAGGATTGTGATTCCTTCAGACGGTATATAGGGCAGCCAGGTTTCCTTTCTGGACCTAAAAGACTCCAGATAGTATACAGTGATGCCCTATTTCATGTGGAACCAGTGTGTCCAGCTTCCTGTTATAACCATTACCCAAGCCTCCAGCCTATGCAACCACAAGATGTCTAATTCCCTTTACAAGTATGTTGGGAATTCCTGTACAGAGTCTATATGTTCCAAAAACTCCTTAATTGCCTGTTTGACTCACTTAGCTTGAATTTACTGCTCCAAGATGGATCAATCTTCTTGGCAGATATTTTTGCTACCTTTCCCCAAAACTTTGGGAAGACATTTTTCTTGAAAGTATTCTATACATAAGAATAATACAAGTTGAGATGTATGTCATAAGGAGATGTGAGACCGAAGATGGGCTAGACAGGAGATGACAAGAGGAAAACCAGGGCTGATGGGGAGCAGGGAGAAGATAATGAGAAGAATGCAGTTTGAGAACATAAAGGGGACTCGTTGGGGAGGGTATACAAAGGAAAGGGAACCAGAGAAAGACGGGGAGAGCATCCATATTGTATGAAAACATCATAATAAAATCTAATTCTTTGAGGGCTAATAAAATTTAACAAGCGTCTACGGCCATACCACCCTGAACGCGCCGATCTGATCTCATCTGATCTCGGAAGCTAAGCAGGGTCGGGCCTGGTTAGTACTTGGATGGGAGATCGCCTGGGAATAAAATTTAACAAGTGCTACAAAGCACTAACAATATAAATTTGCTGTGCTTGACTTCAGAAAGAACTGGGCTATTAGAAAGATCCCAGAACACTGATCAAAGGAAGGATGTGCTAGACTATATACCCTAAGAGTCCAGGAACCTGCCTTCTCAGGGAATACTGCTGTCTGCATTTCTAGCTTCACATCAACATAAACTATTGCTGGGTGGACACGCTTCTGGATTAGGGTTTGCTCCCTGGTGCCCTCCCACTCCAAGTTCAAGATACTGACACTCATCTGTAGCCATACCACCCTGAATGTGTCTGATCTCATCTTATCTCGGAAGCTAAGCAGGGTCGGGCCTGGTTAGTACTTGGATGGGAAGATACTGACACCAACGTCACAGTTGCTGACAAAAAGTCAAACTAGGAATCATGTACACAGGAATATCTCAGCTAGCAGTTTGCTTCTTTCTCTCTGTGTTTCCCTGTATCAGTTCCTACTCTCTATAAATGGACTGTACTGTCCACACTTAAAGACAAAAGGGGAGGGAATCATAGGCTTATGATCTATGATTCTAGAAGCTATCAATAAAACGTTAAAAACAAAGAAAACAGAAAATACTTCCTCAGTGCTAGATTCCAGCTGCAGCTGCCTCTCCACCATGCACCCTCGACAGTAAGCCTTGAGAGATCTAAACACATTCCTTCCATCTTGTCAGGTCCCTCCTAGTCTACATGTCTTGTCTGAACCTGTTCTCTTCCATCTTTGGTCCTCTCAAAATCACAGACTTACCTCTTGTAAAGTCATCAATGAACACCACAGGGTTAAATCTGAGTCTCATTTCCCTGGATCCATTTGGAGCATTTGACACACAGGCATTTTCTACTTGAAGCTGGGGCTTCTCTGGGCTCTGAATGGCCAACAAACCATTTTGATTTTGCTCTGGAAGAAGCTTCTGCTGGTTCCTGAACCTTCAATCATCAGAGTGCCCAAGATTCCTCTAGGGAGCTGCTTCTCTGTGAACACTCATCCCATAAATAATTTCACACTCTTTCTTGGTTTTAAGTAACATTTATATCTTGAGAGCCCACACTTATACATCTACTTATTCAAAGAAACGTCTGTTAAGCAAATCATGTTAACATTTGTCAAAAACAATTTTCCACAGACCAATAAGCCTATTCTTGCCTCAATCTGATAGGTTTCTATCTCCTTAAAACCACTTTATTTAGCTTTCCAGAAATATCTCCTGTTTCTGTTTGTATGTTGTAATTCTATATTTATACCATGTGATCTGAGAACCAGGAAATTTAAATATTATTTATAAATAAAACAGTTGGAACTTTAAAAATTTAAGTTCAAGAACATCTGGGTAGAAATAATGATGTTATAAAAAATAATAATTTGGGAGAGATAGCTTAGTGGTTAAGGCATTTGCCTGTAAAGCAGAAGAACCAAATTTCAAGTCCCCAGTCCCCACATAAAACCCAATGCACAATATGGCACATGTCTCGAGTTCATTTGCAGTGCTTGGAGGCCCTGGTTCACCCATTCTCTCTCTCTCTCTCTCTCTCTCTCTCTCTCTCTCTCTGCCTATCTTTCTTTTCTTTGTCTCTCTCTGCTTGCAAGTGGAATAATAAAATATTTTTGATAAGAAAGAAAACTATAATAATCTACATAAAGCACTCCCAAACAGTTGCTGCTAAAGTTTATCACATGCCTACAATAAGCTGGAGCTATTTTACATTGCTGAGTAAAAATATGGGTTTTTAAAATCTGTTCATTAGGCAACTGCTCCTGAATAATTGTTTACTTGAAATGAGCAATCATCCGAGAACGTCTGTAGACATGTGGCCCTGGGTTATAAATTACATCTCATTTTCATTCATAGGAGCAGAACAATATTCATTTTTGGACATGATTTATCACTTGTGGGTTATATCTGCTATCTTTATGGGCTAAGAAAGTGCATGGATTTTCTTATTAAAAATTCTTCTCATTTTGCTATAATATTCTCACATATCCAGAGAAAAAAACATTCCATTTCCCAATGTATTGAACTACAGGATGATAAGAAAGTTACAAATGGCTTCCTTCCCTATTTTATAAGTAGAATATTAGAGAGTGTGTACTTTTTCATGGACCATTCCATGCACGCTTCATTTGAACTGTTAGGTTTTTATGAGTATCTGTGGACCCTGCTGAGAGGCATGGAGGACACAGGGTCAAAGGGAAGTCGAGACTGGCCTGGAACCCTGATAATCTCATCCTGAGACCCACAGGAGTTTGGCTGACTCCTTCTCTCCTCATCCTCCAGCTACCTGGCGGGCCCCAGCAAACCCTGATAAGTCTAGGCAATTCAAGGTCTGAGATTATTGGAGTTCACATAATTCATCTATAAGGCAATAACAAGTCCCAGGCAACGAGAAAGTCCTTCTAGCTTATCTATGCAGCTGGCCCCTACCTATCATTTCATGAGACATCCACAGGCCACCCTGCCCCTGCCAATCCCCTTGCCGCTTATCCCCCTGCCTCTCCTTTTCCCTCCTGCGTAAAAGCACCCTCCCCAACCTGATAAATGAGCTTTTCACTTCAACTGTCTCCAGGGTGGCTAGGCCTATCATGCTCATGCTGCCCCAAGACTCTGCCAACCCAGTTCCATGGATAAACAGGAGGTCAGTGCGCAATGGCCTCCCAAGTAATCCAGGGACCCCCCCTAGTACCTAATTAGTACTTATGTACATTCTATCTTCTCTAAGAAACAAGGGAAGTAATACAGGTGTCATGCCATGGGAGACTTCCTTGTTCTTTTACTACCACCCCCCCCAGCTCTCAGTAACATGTAATGGAAAAGTCAAAGGAGTTGGTGTGATTTCATAAAATGCTGCTTTTATCAACTACTTGATATGTTGCTCTGTTCCCAGCCTATGTTGTAAATGCTAGTCAATAGGACCTGTCAATGGCAGGATATAATCTGCTGACAGTGGTAGGATATCTACTTTAACAGTAGCCTTGTTCATTATTTTGCTACAAAAGAAGTTATTTCTAGTTATTCATTAACCAAAAATTGGTTATTAGTTATACTTTACTATATGTAAATTAGATTCAAATAAGGTAATTTTTTTGTTATAGGGATGATGAATATTATGTTGAAGATACTCCAATTTATGGTAACTTAGATCATATCCCAGGTAAGTTTTTCCATAAATTAAACATGTGAGCAAATTAAATATATACCACTTAGTTTCACAAAGAATTTGAGATTGGGCTGGATAGATGGCTCACAAGTTAAGACACTTGCTTACAAAACCTGAAGGCTTGGGTTCAATTTCCCAGTCCCTACATAAAACCAGATGCACAAAGTGCTACATGCATCTGGATTTCATTGTCATTGGCAGGAGGCCCTGTTGCGTTCATATTCATTTTTTTCTCTCTTTCCTTGCAAATAAATAAATGAATAAATTAAAATTTTTAGAAAATATTTCAAAATTCATTTTTCAAACAATCATGGTTCCTAGAAATCATAAAATTAATTTTATATTCAGTATATTTTATAGGATTATTTTAAGGGTCTATATTGTATGAACTCTTTTCATTAGTGTGTGTGCTATATGCATGTATGTGTAGATATGGGTGTCCCATGCACACTCATGGAGAGACCAGAGGACATTGGTCCTCCTTCATGACTCTTCTGCCTAATTTCCTTGAGACAGGGTCTTTTGCTGAACCTGACATTATTCCATTTTTATGTTAGATTGGCTAACCAGTGAGCTCCAATGACATCCTATCTATTTCTCCTGTGGAAAGGAGCTGTAGGCATATGTGATCATACTTGGCTTTTTATGTGAGTTTGAACTGGGGATTGAACTCAGGTCTTCAGGTCTGTGTGTCAAGTGCTCTTATTCACTAAGCCACCATCCCAGGCCAAAAAGAATATATTGTAAAATGCTTTATGATAGTCAATGTAAACCAACATCCTGTTTTTTCTATTCTGTTAATTTCCCTCTAGTATTAATGAAAATAGAGAAAGATTCCAGTACCAAGTATTTTGATATATGCAGAATTTTATGAAATGATTTTATTTCTTGAACAGAAACTAATTCAAAGAAACAGTATTTCATGCTCCTTATACAAAAGAAAATCTACAGCTAATAATCTGGATATTTCTCTTATTTCCTGTGTTTTAACTTGTTCATTTTTTCAGTGGAGAACCCAGGGCTGGATGATGACAGGTGGGGAGAAAGCAGAGCCCAAGCCTCATGGAGAGGTTTATGCATTTTTGTTCTTAGAGAACAAGTGCCCTTCAGTTCCCGGCATCTCTTATTCCTTGATCCTTCTCAGCAGCTAAAAACAAAACACTCTAAATTCTTCAAGACAAACAACCTTGACCTGATCCAGAGCTGATGAGAGAAGCTGCCCCCACCCCCCCCACTTCCCTACAACTCAACTCATGAAAGGAAACACTGGGATTTATGGCCTTTCAGTCCTAGGTCTCAAATACAGAGGTTTCTTAATATATATCAAAATAATACAGAATTCTCCTAACATCAGGAATGTGCATATTTTATCTTTCTTTCTACTACAAAATGTCCTCAAATCTCTGCACTGAAAAAAGTCAAAAACAATTAGGAATATACTATTAATATAATTTTTCCTCCCATTTCACTTTGCAGAGTCATGGCATTCATTTTCTTGTATTTCAATTCTTGGGAATTCTGAAGGGTGACAGACAGCCCACCATACCTGTAATCTCCCTGCTTAAGTGTCTCAGATATCATCTTCATTTTCTGAGTTTGGTTTAGAATTTGCTACTTAATAAGCTAATTCATGGACCGGATTTGAGGATGTCCATTCTATGCTCTATTTTTTTGTTGTTGTTGCTTTTCAGGAAGAGCTGAAAGATTACTAAATTTCTTTTTGCTCTCTAAGAACAAATTGGTAGATGGCATGCTTCTGCCGAATAAGTAGCTTTCCTAAGTGGACCTATATAGGGCCATGTTTGAAGAAAGAAAGGTCTACATGATTTGGTAAGTAAAGAGGAAGAGACAAGTCAAGGCCTTCCCAGCCCTATATATTTAGGACAAGCATTGCCAGCCCCAGGCCCTTAGCACGGTCTCATCTAACTATACTCTCACCTACTGACAGACAAAAATCCCAATCTAAACCATCATTTTTAAAATAAGGAGGATACTTAAATATCTCCAAATAAAATGTGTTCCTCATAGAAGAAGTTACAAAATTATAATCACTGTTGTGTGAGCAGTTGGGTTTTACACCACCAGGGACCTTGTACCATCAAATCTAAACAGAACCCAACACAATCCCTTCACTCATGGAGTCTCTAACCCCTGAGATTTCCACATCTTGCAATGGTGTAAAATTTAATATGATGTAGTCTTTGTCTTGGGAATAAACCTCTTATCATTGATGCTGTGTGGGAAACAACTTCACAGTCTGACCTGAAAATAATGTTTGGACATCCTTAATCTCTTTGTATTGCCATCAAAAGACTGTGAAAAGTGATTCTTGGGGGTTTTATATTCAGAGCTAAATGTTGCTTGGATAATGCATTTCATTTATTTCAGAACTTTTCACTTTTCCATGTAAATCACAACCCTTTGAACTCCTAAGAACCACTGGATGAAAACTGCTACGAGCAAATGAAAGCTCGACCAGTAAGATCTGTAACTGAAATGCACGAAGCCATCCCATCCGCCCAGGTGGGTTATGTTTTCTCCACTCAGTCAAGTTCAGTCTAGGTCAAACATATGGTGCTTTTCAAGAGCCTATGAGCAGTGTATTCTGATACACATTTGAAGTAGCCTTTTAGAAGTCTTGCAGCCTGAATCATATGTCAAGTTCCGGGACCCGATCTCTCCAGGGAAACTCAGAAGTAAACAGAACATGAACCATACCCAAAGAATCAAAATTCAATATAACTGGAAGGTGACTATAAAGAGAGGGGAAAACTGGATTATTCATAAATAGTAAACTTTCTTCTTACACACTGAAAACATTAAATGTATTTTAAAGATGTTTGGATCAATTTTTAGGATACATCACAATGAAAAATGTATACAATCTTAGCATGAAATTTTGAGGGAGCT
This sequence comes from Zapus hudsonius, assembly GCA_004024765.1. Taxonomy (NCBI): domain Eukaryota; kingdom Metazoa; phylum Chordata; class Mammalia; order Rodentia; family Dipodidae; genus Zapus; species Zapus hudsonius. The sequence goes on along the minus strand of PVHP010006362.1, from coordinate 18,018 downwards.
TTGTTGGGCTTGGTAGATTGCTCCCTTTCCTGCATAACTTGTGCATCTTCTATTTTAAAAGACAAATGAATGAAAATTTTGATACAAGTCTTATTACAGTGCTATTATAACATGGAATTTGAAATATACCCACAGCTTGTGTGAAGATAGGCAGGAAGATCACCTAAGTAGAAAATAACACCCCCAAACAATGAATAGTTTCCATTTTCCTGCTACAATCAGTTCTGCCTCATTAGACATTGTACAAACATCATTAGAAGCCATTCAAAACTCGTAGCCTTGGGGCCAAAGAGATGGCTCAGAAGTTAAGGTGCTCGCCGGCAAAGCTTAATGACCTGGGTTTGATTCCCCAGTACCCATGTACAGCTAGATGCACAAAGTGGCACATGCATCTGGAGTTTGTTTATAGCAGCTAGAAGCCTTAGTGTGTCCATTCTCTCTCTCTTTCTTCTTCTTCTTCTTCTTCTTCTTCTTTCTTCTTCTTCTTCTTCTTCTTCTTCCTTCTTCTTCTTCTTCCTTCTTCTTCTTCTTCTTCTTCTTCTTCTTCTTCTTCTTCTTCTTCTTCTTCTTCTTCTTCTTCTTCTTCTTCTTCTTCTTCCAAATAAATAAAATTTAAAAAAAACTCTTAGTCTGATGGTGCATGCTGAAAACACCCAACAGTTGGCAGTGTAACAAGAGCTTCTTAAGTTCAAGCCTTGTCTATACTAAATTATGAGACCAAGCCCTGTCAAAAAAAAAGTAAAAAAAAAAAAGAAACAATAAAAGCAAGAACAACTTGCAAAGAATGAGAACCTTGCTCTAGAGCACTCAGGTACTATGTGAGACGACAGGATCCAACACTAGACCTGTTTTAGAGAGAGCATCCTCCCTCCTAAAATGAGTCACATTTAGGAAATTTCCCATTAAGGCAGAATTATTCTCTATGTCATGAATTTCATAAGAAATCAGAATTGTTGAAATTTTTATAAGAAACCAGGATGTATTAGGATTTGAGAAAACTGCCACATCTGTCATTATTTCTCTATGATTTAGTTAATTATAAAAAATTATATTTTTTAATTTATTGATTTTTAATAACAAGATTTTACTCTTAGACTCTGTTATAGTCAGTCAGGTTTCTTGTTGCTGCGAAGAAAGAACCCAACCAAAAGCAGCTTGTGGAGGAATGGGTTTATTTTGGCTTACAGACTCAAAGGGAATCTCCATCATGGCAGGGAAAATGATGACGTGAGCAGAGGATGGACATCACCTCCTGGTCAGCATCAGGTGGGCAGCAGCAACAGGAGAGTGTGCCAAACACTGGCAAGGGGAAACTGGCTAGAACCCCCATAAGCCTGTCCCCAAAACACACCTCCAACAAGGTTCTAACACCCGAACTGCCATTGGCTGGGGATCAAGCATTCAGAACACATAAGTTTATGGGAGACACCTGAATCAAACCATCACAAATCCCCTATCCCCCACCCTAATTCTGCTGAGGGTCTTCTGTGGGGTTATGGCATGGCATTCATTGTGGGAACCAAGAGGCCTCAGTCATTCTCCGCAGGGATGAGGGGGAAACACGGTGTCTCAGACATTTCCCACCACCCCGAGGCTCTTACAATCTTTCTGCCCGCTCTTCCACGAAGCTTCCTCTTTGGTGGGCAAGTTAGAGAGAGATCTGATTTAGTGCTGCTTCCTCTGTAGACTCTGGATCTCTGCTTGGATGAGGTTTGAGTGTCCACAGTGCCTGTCTCCATTTCCCTGGCTTTCAGTCTAGCCATGAGAACAGTACTCCTGTCACTGTTTCCCCTGTAAAGTCTTCTGTAAAGACTTGTGTACAAAGCCCCTGTTTATCTCTCATGTCTTGTGTTCTAATTGCTGAAATATACTATATAAAAATTCCAGTTTTGTCTGCCTTATTCAAACAATCTTAAAATTTTCAGATGTGCAATTAAAAAAATAAAAAAGTAAGTCAAACATTAACAAGAAAATTAATGATATATGTGGTTCAGAGATTATAATGTGGCTATCTCAGCCTATTAACAATTCGAATAATCAACAATTAATTAATAATGAATTAAGAGTTAATAAGAAAACTAGTAATGAAATTAGTCCCAAAGAGTCCCCATGTTGTATATAATTTGAAGAATTTCTATATGAGCTTGCCTCTTTTATTTGAATATTCAAGTCTCTAATCAAAGCTGCTCTTTTCTGTCAGAGGCATCTTCTCTCCTTTCAAAATCAATACCCTTACTTATTATGCTCTTCATTATTTCTCCTACTTCTTTGAAAAATAAAATTTTATTTATTTATTGGCAAGGAGAGAGAAAGAGAGAGAGAATATGAGAATGGTCATTCCAGGGCCTCTTGCCACTGTAAACAAACTCCAGAAGCACGTGCCACTTTGTGCATCTGTCATGGCATTATGTGGGTGCTGGCAGACTGAACCTCAGCCAGTAGACTTTACATGAAAGTGTCTTAAACCTCAGAGCCGTGCACCCAGCCCTCTCTTACTTCTTTCAGGATCTTACAACTTTGATTATTTAATTTTCCTCTGTTTTTTCTTTTTTTATTATAGCTGAATCATTAGTATTTGCTTATCAACATATGCAAATGTCCTCAAAACTTAAAATAAAAGTCAAGCAGAACAATAAACTTTTGTAAACTTGCTTTTCCCTTTAATTTCTAGGCTGATTCTCACAGTGTGTTGTGTTTTCCTTTTATTTCCATAGACACACATCCCTTTACCTCTGCGTTTTTGTATCTTCTCCTCAGCAAATGAAAGTCTTGTGTGACAATATATTAAGTGTACAGTCGTAGTTCTTTCTCAGACCCACAGCCTTTGACATTATAGCATCTGATAGAGTTGAGCAGATGTTGAATTCTTAGTAGTGCAGAAGCCAGATTCAAACCATTTTGGCATCAAAGAGAAAATATTATTTTATACAACAAAAGATCTAAAAATCTATTATATCTTTTAAATATATTTTTGTTTATTTGCAAGCAAAGAGAGAAGAGAAACAGACAGAATGGATGTGCTAGTCTCCAGATACTGCAAACTCCACTTTGTGCATCTGGCTTTACATGGGTCCTGAGGAATTGAATCCTGATCGTTAGGCTTTGCAGACAGGTGCCTTAACCACTGAGCCCTCTCTCCAGCCCCTATTTTATTTTTGAAGTGATTATGTATAGGGGTACTTCCAGTTTCTCCTCACAAAGTTAACTTTCTCTTTTAGTATCAACAGACTCCAATAAGGCTGGGCAAACCACTACCCCATATCTTTTTTCCTTCCAAATCAAGGAAAAAGTTAGCTTTTCTATATTTTGCAGACGGACACACAGATATATAAACACATACATCAGTCTTTAAAATGCCATCTAATTGGTCCTGGTGAAATCAGGCTCATTTCGGGCCACTGTCCATAGGAGGCAACTAATGATTAGTTCAGCCTAGGTCGCAGACTTCGTCTTGCTAGGTCAACTGTCCACAGCCTCTTCAGCACAAGATTCTTAGACTTTATCAAAGGGAGAAAGAGCAGTTTATCAAAGGAAGAATGACAACACCAGGTAGTGGACAGATAAAAAGATATCCACCCCTTTGTGATGCCCTGTGTCTCTCACAGTTGGCTCTCTTCCTTCCTGTCACTGTGCATTGGAAGAGTAGACGAGACCATGGAGTACCCAGTCTAGGGAAGTACAGAGATCCTAAAGAGAAGGCTGGGAATCACCATGGAAAACCTTAAGAGGAAGGATATGATATGCAAACTCCCATCCATAGCCTAAGATGTTGGAGGACAGGAGGGTGTTAAAACTTCACATGGGCCTGGAGAGATGGCTCAGTGGGTAAGACACTTGCCTGCAGAGCCTACCGACCTGGGTTTGATTCCCCAGGACCCATGTACAGCCAGATGCACAAAGTGATACATACATCACCAAATATTAAGGTCCTATAAAGTAGACCTTACTCGTTGTTAAATTTCTCCCTATTCAGCTCTTTCCCGTGTAAACAAATTAAACACAGTTACTTTGCAAAAACAGTATAGGACAAGAACTATTTGGGATGAAGGTAAAGGTAGAGGCTTGTGAGAGTCAACCTACAATGTTCATGGATGTCTTGAATGAAATAAAAATCTATGAAGAAGTTTCACCTGTTTTTTTCAAGTCTTGGATTGATGGTTGATTTTCCTTCTGTCATTCCAACTGATGAATTTGGGACGAAAGATAACTAAATCCAGAAAACAAGCTACTTGTTTCTCATAGATCGTAGAAATTTCTAGAAGCCATGAAAGTTAAAGGAGAGATTAATAATGGAAAAGTAATATACTTTTCGTTTTAGGTTCCTGCTGAAGCTCAGCTGTGCTACGCCTCCCTTGATCACAGCCTCAAGGGGAAGCGCAGGAAGCCTCGGAAACAGACCTCAGGCGCCTCAGACAGGGTTAAGGATGCACAATTGCGTGTGATGGACGCCAGCATCTCTCACACCAATTTGGTAGAGAGCTTCTCACCAGAAAGCCAAACCACAGAGGAAAACATTCATGACGATCCCGTCAGACTGTTTGGATTGATTCGCGCCAAAAGAGAACCTTTGCACTAGCGGGACCGTGAGCCAGCTCAGGGTGATGTTCTTCTTACTGGAGGTGGTTAAAAATGAGATTTTCCCATGACAGTCAGGGCGACAATCTGATCATTTGTTATAAGATGAGCTTTCTTCTCATTCAGAGGTTACATTCAAACACACTAAATGTTATACCATTAAAATTAGTTATATATGAAATCAGTTAAAATTCCTAGATAACCAAAATCAAATCAAATCCAGTTTACACATTAGACTTGATAATGAATTTTTTTTAAAACTCCATAATAATACTCAATAGTGAAATTTAGGAAATTAAAAAAGCATAAATGTGTTCTGGAACATATTGATTAAAAATAAAAACCAAAGATTGAAAAATAAACAAGCAAAGCAAACAAATAAACATTTCTTTATTCACTTAGGTAAAATATCCCGAAATTAATGTTCTAATTGAAAATAAAGTGTAGGATAACCTTCAGTGGTGTTTGTTTTCCAAGTGAAAATAGTTTCGTTAGTTTAAAAATTACTGTAAATTCGTTGTGTGTTCCTTACAATAATAAAAACACCAAAAGGCAATCAGAAATTCTACTATCTAGAGAAAGTCGCTATGAACAACTTTCTATGTTTATCCTTATAGCTATTTTACTGGGCATAACCATGATATATCAGTTAATTCCCTTTTTTGTTTTTGTAACACCCCTAATAAAGGATTATTTTATACATCTTATTATACATGTTATTGCCTTTCTTCATTTGTCAATATATTATGGATATATTTCTACTGTTATATTTAACTAGATGACAATACAGTTATCTGTTATAACTTAGTTTGGGTAGTACTGAGGTTAAAACCTGGAGCCTTTTACATAGAAATTAAGTGGTCTATCCTCACTATATGTCAAAGTACTTTATCCCATTTATGATTTAAATCAGAATACATTTAAATGACTTTGAAAGATATTTAACTTATTTCAAGCTTGTGCTCTGTTTTGTCAAATAATATTTTGATGGGTCTGCTTCCTAGACATATCTCTCTTTATTTTGTTTCTTTTGATTAAGTGCTTAAAAAAGGAGCCTACTATATGAAAAGGTGTTCACATTGTTAGCCCCCATACAATCAATTTCTGGTAGGTCAGAAATTGGGTCAAACTATGCATACAATTTAGATGATTTTAAATGATCCTAACAATTTCACCTGGGGGGTGTGGTGTTATATGTCTATTGTAGCATTCAGGAGGCTGAGGCAGGAGGATCACTGTTAGTTTGAGGCTAGTTTGGGCTTCATAGAGAGACACAGTGCAACTTGGGATAAGAATGAGGCCATGTCTCAAAACAAACAAGCAAAACAACCAACTTTTGTCTTTCTGAATTGAGAAGAAGGGCTTGATCCAAGTCTGTAACAAGAATCTTTGGGCTCAGTTAATGCATATCCTGTGCAAACATAAGTGCTTGAGAAGCAGGAAGAGAATGCTGGAGTTTGATTGGCAGGACCTACATAAACATCTGGGGATGGCCACACACATCTGTAAGCCCAGGCCCATAAGAGAGGAGACTGGAGAACAGTTGGAACACAGAAAGAAAGAAAGAAAGAAAGAAAGAAAGAAAGAAAGAAAGAAAGAAAGAAAGAAAGAAAGAAAGAAAGAAAGAAAGAAAGAAAGAAAGAAAGAAAGAAAGAAAGAAAGAAAGAA